>JBAMJV010003279.1:0-74663 GCA_037951105.1 Echinarachnius parma
ATCCGCATTTAAATGTTAAATGACAAAGACCCACCCACCCCATCTCCTCCTATATACTTCAAACTCATTTGTCCCCAATTTGCACGAATTCAGTTGCTTTGTAGGTATGAAGAGTATTATTTCAGAATATTACACTCGTTCTCACTGTATCTTTGAACATATACAATAGAGGTTTCGTGTCTGAGATCGATCGACCTATTTACGAGGTGATCCGTGGAACTATTTTGTGTCAATACTTTAAAGGGTACCACCACCCAAAAATAGTATTCTTATTAAAGAAAGGTAACATCTTTAGTATTCCATTCCATCAACAAGTTCACAAAAATATGTTTCCAGAAAAAAGAAAAAAATAATTGGAAACGCATCACCATTCTAAAGCATGCGTTCATGCGGTCTGAATTACGCAGACTGCTATGTGTGTGGTGAATTGCAATGTGCGCAGAGCGAACGAATCGCCCGGGAATCTATTGTTTACAAACGTGCGCGTGAATAGCATTGGCGCACTCGCAAATGGTTGGCCCGTATGGAACCAGGAAATAGCAGTGGTTCCGTAAGTGGTGGAAATTATTTGCTTTGTTTATGAATTACACAACCCTTTGCAAAATGTTAGGTATCTATTTGATATCACAAAACGGTACCGAAACATATAATAATGTGTTTTTCTTTGCCTGGTGGTCCCCTTTAACAACACAGATGAACTATATAATGATATATTTGTTACCACTGTTGGGTATAAAAATCAAATATTTAAAAGTTTTTTTGTTCTAGAAGATCCGCGATTTTGTTTATTTATTTATTTTGATTATTATTATTATTATATATTTGTATTTATTTATTTAATTTTTTTTTTGGGGGGGGGGGGGGGGGGGGGCTTGAGTCGACTTGCCAATTTGCATATGTCAGAAAACACTTATTAGGAGAAGAACATCAAAATAGTGAAATTGAATTGTAGGACATGTAGGAAGGGTAAAACAAACATAGAAACAAAAAGTTCAATCGCAAATTTTGAACGTGACCGAGACCTTGCGAAGAAGGCCAATCCCAAGACTCGTCGTACAACCACCCATGATCAAACAATTTTTGTTCAGGGCCCATATCCATAAAAGCCTGCTAGCTTAGTTCCATGCTAAGAGTATTTCAAATTATACTGTTTAGTGAGCAACTAACAGTTTTCCTAGTTCAACTGTACAAGGGTCAGCTGGGTAAACCTAAGATGCCCACTAAACTAAAGGGATTTATAGTAACTTTGTTGACAAAAGTACAAAAAGTGATGAGTGATTAAAGGGACAGGTCCACTTTTACAAAACGTCTGAACAGCTTTCAGTTGACGGATAGGGATCAATGTAACACGCAAAAAAAAAATCAGAGCGAACAGCCCTCTAATTTGGATTCTACGAATGAAAAACGAATGCGTCCCTCCATTTAAACTATATATCGGTCAATAAAGGAGTTCAACTGATTTAGCATAATATTACAACAATATAGTACTAATTCTCGTAAAGGTATTGTGAAGCCGACATTTGTGAACGTATGTCACGGAAAAAGATCTCAAAAAGAAAGAATATATAATTAAATGTAGTCAGTTTAAGCGATGTTTGGGTATTTTGCTTGGTAAACGCTCACACATTAGTACTTATGCGCGAGTCACGTAGCTAGCGCGGGTCACGTAGGGGTCATGCATACCGATCTGGCACTCCGTGAAATCTATGTACAAACTTACTCACCGGCCGAAAATACGTATGTAACTAATTAACCGACGTCCCTCAGTTTATTCAGTTTTAGGTCTATAACTCCACGAAAAAGAGATTTCAAGCCCTAATTTTTTCAGGCATGCTATTAAATGACATTTCCTTTCATATAAGACAATAACCTCGCAACTTTTGAATTTTGGCTTGCAAAAGTGGATCTCTCCCTTTAATACAATGTGTATTGGTGTGATCTGACATGTCCACAAAGTAATGTGTTAACATTTCACGTTAATTGGATGTTTTTTGGCCGAGAAATTAGCAAAAATGCAAAGTGATATTCACTTACTCATTGCAATTACTGTGTACACGGCTTAAATTATCCCGTGGACATTTTGACATCTGATCACATCAATCGTAAATATCTTTTGAACGAAATGGACATTTGAAAAACCGAAACCTGTCCCGTGCTTGTATTGTCTAAAACCTCCTTGATATGACAAGGTATGAGAGAACCACGAGAGTACGAAGTAAGTTTTGAGGATTCGGAAAATTTTACTAAATCCCTGGTGAGCAACTAAAAAGATAATGAGTTGAATTCTTAAGCTGCGTTTCCATTAGAGCGAATTTCCGCGGCAAATTTCCGCCGCGAACATTTGCACGGACCAAATCAGTGTTATTCATATATTATTAATATATATTATTCATATTACATGGCGAATACTCGCAAGCGAATTTTTAAAATCGCTCCTCGGAGCGATTTTTTCAATAATTCGCTGCGAAAAAAAAATTCGCCGCGGAAATTCGCTCTAATGGAAACGCAGCTTTAGCCACGTCATCCAAAATAGACTTAGCATGAAACTAAGCTAGCGAGGTTTTTATATAATAAATATGGGCCCTGGTCGTTTTGACCGGCCTTACATACTGTAGGTCGGGATGCAGCAGAGTGACTGACCAAAACTAAGCCGACCGCCAAAAACATCATCAGGATTTACATTCACAGATAAAGACGCTGGGCAGGCCAACACACCACATATTGCAAGGAATGTCGCCCTCTTTTGACAAACAATTCATCGATCTAATTACTAGTATATCAATGCGTTGAATAGACATGATGGACGGTAAAGAAAGAGCATTTAAGTTATCACGTAGATAGTTATGTACTATATGCATACATACGACACAAACAACAATAACAACATGTTTTTTCTCGACGTAACTGTCGTTTTTGTTATCAACATATTCAACTCTCACACTAAACATAGGGCTAAGAGACATTCTATGAAACATAGATCTGATGAAAAACATGTTACCATCGAAAAGAAAACTTTGTTCTGAGTAAAACAAAATTAGCCCCAAAATGCTTAAAAGCTGTCGATAAAGCCACAATTCATATTTTCGATAAATGAATATGAATGAAACAGAATAATGGTTAACAACATCGTTTAGACCTATGATCACATATTATACTTCTACGGTCTGGTTGAATGAATTCTTTCGGACAAAACTAACAACAATTTCATCATTTTTAATGATCACCCAAAATGTGCTTTGTTATTCAAGATTTATTTGTAAGTCATTATGCATAGGGGGTCCATGATATGATAATGGAAGAAAGGGAACAATTAAAGGCATATATGCGTGGGTTATTAGACGCGTGGATCCATCTTGCGCACTTTTACGCACGGTACGTAATCCCCATTGGCTCAGTTATAAGTAGCGATCGCAAACTGTCCCACTTCTGAATACCCGAGTCAAAAATACATTAAAAATAGTCGCGTTCGGAATGTTTGTACTAGTCGAATGGAGATCCATCAGAGATGTTTACGAGCGAAAATATCACGTAACACGCTTAACCGCAACCGACTTCAAAGTGCCGCCGTTTGAAGGCTAGGTGACAGCGTGAGAAATTTGTTTGCTGCATGCAATTTCATAAGAAGGCCTTTGTTCAGATATTTCGAAGCACCTCTCTGCGATCGATCCAACATATATCTTGAGTTTACCTCGAGAGATTACGGTGGAGTCGAGTTGGAATTTGCTGACTACCCTTCATAACCCACGCATATATGCCTTTAACGTATTGATATTTGAAACAAAATCAAAGCAATTGGCTGCTCATAATCCATTATGTAAACAACAAGGTCAACGAACTCTGTAAAGGGGAATCCCCTGCCGGCTGGATCGGAAGCGACTACGCGTACTACGCGTACTACGCGTAATCGCGCGCGCACATGCGCGAAAATGTAATACATTTCCATTGTCGGCGATCACAAAGGTGAAAATGTAAACAATAATAATAAGGTGAACGAACTATTTGAAAGGGGAATTCCGGAATGCCGCGGCCAGAGCCGTATATAAATACGGCTCTGGCCGAGGCTTACGCGCGTATGCGTTTGCGTCATTGCACGCAGTACATGTTGTAATGAATATCGTCGGCGATCATAAAGAAAGTCAAAACAGGTTTGTTTTAACCAAGGAGGTATAAGACATACTTTTTAATTTTTTGTATATATACATCCTTGTTCTAACTAAGCTAGATTTATAAAGATGTGTAAGTTAGCCAGTCAAAAATAAAAATCAGAAGGAAAAATGGGGTGATAATGTTTATGTTGCATTCTTTGGTAGGTAATGCAATAGTTTTTTTCCAGCTAAAGGTACAAATATATAATTCATATCTTTGCTATTAGTTTGAATTAGTTCGTATTTCATTCGGTTATTTGCAGAAGCGTCTTATTATTTAAACGCGTGTGCGGATGAAATACTATCGTCTCAGGAACTACCTAGTAGTAGAAGTAGCACGTGACCAGCGCGCCACACTTGTAAACATTCCATTTCATTGATGCCCTACGAAGCTCTCACTACGTCTCTGCGTACACATGGTACTACGACTCATTCATTCACACCGGGCTTCCGAGAAAAGGTGTTCGAATGTCAATCAACATGATCAGCTGATTTACTACAGGTGCGCGTGTTTTCATTTCGCACACCTGGGAACGGTGCGGTGCCCAGGTACGCGCGAGATGCACATGGGATATCGGGTAGGCGGGACCTATTGCAAGGCATCACAGAACGCCGCGGCATGTTCATTTGGGCTGTGAAATGTGAACGGTACATTTTAATGTGACTGTATGTGTACTGATCAATTCGAGTATTTGGATAGGGGATCACAGGGCAGCGAAAAGGTCGATAACATACATGCTGGAATGAAAGCGTGTGATCTGTGATGTAAATGTTGAATAAAACATCTATTTTGCTGTCGCATGCATGCGCTCATCTTCAACTAAGGGGTTACTAACTTCCCCCTATTTTTTTGTTTTTTGCCAATGAGTATAACATTTGGTATAATGAATTATACTGCGTCATATCACATTGTTTACTATTTTCCTCCAACCCAACCGTAGCGGAACATCCTAGCGAGAATAGAGGCGTACAGGCGCCCAAGAGTAGCGGCCTACTGGACCATTACGAATCGCAGTATGCCCACTGCCCGCAGTGTCGCCTTGCATAAAGCCGCTCACAGTCATTTACGGGTAATTTGATAGTTATAAAGCGTAGGTTGGGTTTCCGACGATGATCTATCTTCGCCAATCACAGGCGAGCAGATAGGCGACACCGGAACCTACCGTTCCCCCTCTCTCACCAAAATGCATTTCACAAAAAACGAATAACTACCCATCCAATTCTTGCCAGCAAATGATTGAAATCTTATTCCATTAATCGCCTATGTCAATTACATTGTAACCAAAGCAGTAACAAATGGTAATGCAGGCAGTGAAACTAATTCTTTGTTTGAAACAATAGTGCGGCGAAGTTTTTTCTCCAGCGATGATAGGCGTGTGCCCCTGTGAGTAACGGAGGGAGGTAACGCAATCGATGGCACAGCGCGAGTTATTTGCTCAACAATCATTTCAGACTCGAGCCGCGCCAAAATGTCTAGACATCCACATGACACGAATCAGCCAATCAGCTTGGCAGTAATAGTGTGGTCAGAGCTGAAGCTAGTAGTAAATTTCGTATGTTTTTCGCGTACGCAGAGCGAGCGTGCATCGGCGTGTGAATAAGCGAATAGCAGCCCTGCGATCGAATTCGGCTCGCGCTATAGTATATTTCGATTTTTTCATACGCAAGGTTTGTGTGTATTCTCGCACACCGCATTATTTGTAATGTGTTCAGTACACTGTGAAGCCGCGCACTGCTAGATGTTTGGATTATTCTAGCAACGCTAGCAGACTACATTACAGTGATCGTTGCTCTGTGTACTGCATTTACTGGGAACCCACGATGTAAGCGCACTCTCTTTTGGACTACAGTTACGGAATAAAAACGCATTTTTAACTGGACTGTTCGCTTACATTACATTTGTGGATTATTGAGTTGCAATTCGCTGTCATTTTGCTGGTTGCTGTAACTTATTTTACGATGACCAAGGAGCAATAATTCGTGATCAACTTGTCTCTGTTTACGTGATTGTTACACATGTTCGAGTGGAGAGATACGGGGCTGCCCTGCCTGCCTCATCGCCAGCGGCACTCGACTTGTGCCGTCGCTAGCTAGCCGTGGGAGCCGTCGATTGTAAGATTGCCGTTTTGGCCAGTGCCACAACGAGCGACCACAGGAGGAAAACCGCCGCTTCTACGGCGCTGGAATGCTTAATCTCAACCGAGTCTGTGGGCTATGCATCGTGTGCATGCAGCGCATGTCGCATGTTCAGGTCCAAGCGGTCTGCGTTGCAGCGGCGACTTTTACGGTGCCGTGTGGGCTGTGCACACGGTAACGATAGTGGGTCCTCGGCCGAGAGTGAGGCCGAGACCGACCTCAAAGCAGCCGCCAATAACTTCCTAAAACGCCTCAAGGAAAAACAGCTCGAGCTCTTGCTCGATGCCGTCGAAAGCCGTGGAGGGACACAGACGAGCTGTGTCCCCGTCTCGAAGGGGGACCTTGGACGCGGCAGGACCGTTGCTCCTCATGTTTTATGTTGCCAGCTATATCGTTGGCCCGATCTCAAACATGGAAGCGAACTCAAACGGCTCAAATTTTGCTGCGAAACAAGCCGACAAGGCGACGAGGAAACCTCAGGAACAGTGTGCTGCAATCCCTACCATATCAGCCGTCTATGCAGACCAGGTAATGGTTAATATCATGGAGGAACAAAAGAAAGAAAGAAAAAAACATACATCATTCATTCATTCATTCATTGTTATTTTCTCATTAAAATTATCACGTGCATGCGCCGCCGCGTTAGAGCTGCGGCGAATTAATTTAGCCTCCCCCCCGCACGCAGTGCACTGAGTGTGGGCAGTGACCATGCGATGTGTATGCAGCGGGGCGGCCATGGCACGGCGCCTGTACTCCTGAACGCAGCCTGTGCAACTGGCGAGGCCTCTATTGAATCTCGCATCCAATTTACCACGGTGGCGCCGCTGTATTTATGTATTTATCAGCCCGGGTCTTTCGCCTCAATTAACGCACTTAGAATATCTACCCCGCATCTATTCAGTTGCAGAGAGAGGCTGATGAAGCTATGCTTTGCGTTCAATGACGCCTCAATCTCTTATTCATTTTTGTTTTCAAATCTCTCATCTTTTTTTCTATCCCCATCTTTTATTCATCCCATTTTAAACTCTCTTTCCTCATTTCTTTTCCTTTTAATATACAGAGTCCCCACCACCACCCTATAGCAGAATTGCTTTGGAGAGGTCCAAAACACAAGGTATGAAATAAACAAATATATATACAAAATATATTTTCTTTTTATTGATTTTAAAAATAGATTACCACAAAACCTTTTTTTTTTTTAATCAGATGTTTTATCTTTTGAACCATTTTGTTGTTCTATACTTGAGATAAGAGACAGAAGCAGTTTATCCATCATATGCCAATCCTTTTGTATGGATAGTACATTAGAGGATAATCCTTTCATTTTTTCTTCAGAAAATGTATTAGTTTGTTATAGTTTCAACTTGAAGTAAAGTTAATTGTGAAGGGAATTACATGTGGAAGATGAAAAGGATGAAAATATCTCAACCATAGCACTCATTTCTCCCAAAATTGCAGTGCTTACAGTACATGTTGAAGTGAAGTACTATTTGTAACCAAACAAATGTTGATTGTATGATAAATATTGTTTTGATTTTTTATAGAATTGTATAAATACATATATGTTAGAAGATAAAGTAAAAATGTCAGGATTCAATTATTTATATATCCCCTTTTGACTTGTAGTACATGTATAGTAGTATGTAATTTTAGAAGATAACAAAGAAACATATACATGTATTATGGTGACTGGTCGATGGTCAGGTTATATTCTTGCTACTCAATATTGTTTGATTTTCTTGCAGATTTGCTTTCTAGTAAACCATAGCTTCTTGTGATATATTTCTGAATTCATTATGAAAACCCTGTGCACTGTACAGGCTAAATAAACTATTTTGTAAAATTGTCTGTGACCCTGTGTATATCTTGATGATTTGTGTGAGCCTTCTTATTCTTAGTCTTACTTCTAAGATACATCGTTTAGAAAATGAAATATAAATATGATCTTTCTTTTGTCTACATGTAATTTTGAATAAAATACCTAATGCAACGAATGATAATAAAAATCATTTTAATCCACATTATTTTGTGTTTCACCATCAAGAAGAAATGGATGAAATGTACAATGTATAAGTATAGTTAGGATAATAAAGTGATAATTTTATCAACATTATTTGGTATCAATTTTTCACCATCCAGAAGAGAAAGATGAAACATGCGCTATAATAATTATCTACATTATTTTTTATCTTGTTCACCATCTAGGAGAAAAGGACGAAAAATGCGTTTCACCCCCTGTGGAATACGGCGAGAGCACGGAGACGGGAAACACGCCGACGGAGAGACTACAGCCTTATGCCAACTCATCAGGTTAGTGTAAAACACTCCTTCTTCATACTTTTTATTCAAGTTTATGCACATTTTGGCATTCTCTAATCTCTACCAACGCTTGCCCACAACTTGGTATGCATGACTCAAAGAACCGATGCGCCATGCCAAGTCGTGGGCAAGTCCTAGTAGAGAATGCCCACATTTCGTGCTGAACACCATGTAACTAGCTATCTGCGTGATAGGAAACTAGTAAAGAGCTATGATTGTTGTAGGAATATATATTGCTGTGGACGTTACCGTAGTTGATGCTATGTCAGTTCCTCGGACAAGCGTTGGTGATTCAGAAGCAATTTTGTATAAAATTGGAATATGGTTATTTAATCTTGGTCTCAGTAAACTGTGGAAAAATACCAGAATATAATCATGTAAAACTTGTTTGAAACATTTTTGGGATTTTCTTCTGAATAATTGGCTACTGTTCAGCTTATCTTGGGGCTTGACTCCTTTCTCCAAAGTTTCGGAGAATTCATTGCGGTTGAGTTGATGTTTGATTTCCTTGAGCATTTGCAATCATCGAAACATGAATTGGATCATTTGACTGATGAAGTGAAGTCCTGAGCTACAAAACAAACCTTTTCCAATGACCTTTTACAAAAATTCAGAAGTAAATGTAAATGTAGAAAGGGAAGGCTGGCCCTAAAAATGATAATTTATGCATGATGAATAATTGTAATGTTGGCTTCTGTAGTAGTATTGTATAGCCTGATTCATCTATCTATCCATCCATTCATCCTTCCATTCATGCTCAGTTTGGAATTGGATTAACTAGGGCTTGTTGACACACCTGTCTCTTTGATTTAAGCCCCTCCACATGATGACATTAATGCACAGTCCCACCGACCTTGATGGATGCATATTTTGCGATACAATGTTGCGTGACGTGATGTTCCGGATGTTAGCCCCTTACATTTGGGAATGGGAATGGGGTGAGCTGTGTACGAAGCAGCACCTGGGATTTCAGAGAGAGGATTAAGCTTGAAACCAGATTACCAGATCATGTTTTCACTTGGCATGAACAGAATTTAGATACAAATTAAAACTGAATCAATGTTTCAACTGGACGACTTGAAAAGAGAGGAGATTCATATAACTTGTGGACAGTGTGTTCCTATCCTGTTCCTAGATTTGAACATTGAAATGCAGCTTGTAGGTTATTTTTACCAACAATTTTGAAGATTCTTTGTGACATTTCTATTATTTTCTCCAGTCATATTTTGGAATTAATATATTTTAATAAGTACACAAGTATGTTAAGTACATAGATCTGCACATGACAATTATGTTACAAGTGCCCTAGCCTTCATTTGGATGGTTTTTCTTAGAAAGGGTGAGCTGAATTCAGTGTGATTCTCCATCCTGATTGCTCATTTGATCGATTTCGTAGACTGTGGGCAGAGAATGAACAGAGATAATCTGTAGAGCTCTAAGTCTAAATAGTGATTTTGCCTAGCTACATTATTAAAGTGGTGACAGTCTGGCTTTGCAACCACAAGAGGTAGTCTGCAGTGATAAATGACCCCTCCTTTTTTCCTCCAAAATGAACAGCTTATCCCCTGCTGCAACATAAAAGTAAAACACACAAAAGAGGCCCCCATTATTACCCCGGGATTTTGGGCATGAATAGAATAGCAGTCAGACTGCATAATGGGGGAGTTTTACAAAGGGGAGTAGGATGCGTAGTAATGTGAGGGTGCCTTTTTATCCAGCAACATGAATCTTGGCTCCATTTCCTTCTTTCTTTCTACTTGACAATGGATACTGTCTGATTGGGAAATTTATAGCCAAAGCAACCCCCTCCTTTAACCCCCCTTCAATCCATTTCCCTTAAATTCACACTATGCCCAGTACATGCAAATGTAATTGTAATACTGTATAATTGAGGCCATGTTGGAAGCGGTGAAGTAAAAGGAGGCATCGCAAATTAGCAAACTTGTAGCAATGCTGGGAAAGTTATAGCGTTTTTACCATACTTATGTACTATTCCTCCCTGGTTTTTCTTCTCATCTCTCTATCTCATTTCTACCCCCTTTCTCTCAACTCTTTACTCACCCGATGTATATAAATAAAATGCCTCTTGCTGTTATGCCATCCGTGGAAAGGAGCCAGTGCATGTGTGCCTCATTGAGTTTTAACAATAGTGCATCATTTCCATAATAGCTGCCTAGCTGACTGAGCTGGGCTTAGCTCAGGGAGTTCCTTTGATATACTGTAAATATATTTCCAGCCCACCTAGTGCCCCACCCCACCCCCATCTCTCTCTCTCTTTCTTTCTCTTACTTTCACCCTTTATTTTCCTGTGTATATTGTATTTTGTAGACTTTGTGCACAATCTGCAGTATAGTTCTACACATCCCCCCCCCCCCTCTCTCTCTCTGTCTTGTTCTCTAGTTCAGTTTTATCAATATTGTAGGCTTTCTAGTTTCTACACAGCACACTTGTAACCCCCCCCCCCCCCCCCCACTCCACTAGGATCCAATCTAGCCCTCTCTTTTCTTCTTGTTCCCCTTCTGTTCTCAACTCCCCTGGTGCCCAAACTAATGAGGCTGTTATGGCGGGGAGGATAATACCTTGATTGGCAAGAGTTTGGGTCTCCTGCTGTGGGTGCGGACATCGGGAGCAAGGAAACTAGGAAAGTTCCATTTTCGAGTGGGATTTTTTGTTGTAGATTTTCAATTTTCTTTAGAGGGAAACGAGACTAGACTGTGAGCGAGAGAAGTATGCGGAGGAAGGAGTGTTGTGGACTAGAATAGATGCAGAGCTTGGACTAGAATAGATGCAGGGTTGGAATAAGAGTGGAGTTTATAATTGGAAAGGGAATAAAAAGGGGCACACATTTACAGATTTAAATTTGCTTTTGAGTTTTGAGAGACAGAATGTAAGTCAACATTACACAATGTTAGAAAGTGCTGACTGAAACAAAATGGTAAAATATCAAATGGTCAGGGAGTTGAAACTTGCATAATACGAGTGAACAGTGTAGTTTAGAGTAAAATGTACAATTAAAATAGTCCAGAGCTTTTCACCATGTGTCATAAAAAATGATATTAGATGTTGAGGCAAACAACGTGTAAAATTGGGATCATCTAATATATTTTTTTTAAAGCATAATTGAGTTACTAAATTCAATGACATTATCATTAAAAGCAGTGCTATCACTGTGAACATTTTTTTTTGCACAGTTAATGCATGATCCATATAAATTCAGAGATCCTAATATGATAGGCCTATTGAAATTAATATCTACTGTAGATAGTAGCAGCATCTCATAGGCAATATGTATGTAGTTTAGCGTTGACGTACATGTGCAATCGGTTTTCATGCCACGGCTCTGAAGGGTCATTGCTTTCTTCTGTGCCGTGGTATGATGATTAAATTATGCCTGCTATCTAGCATGCACGCTGAAGCCTAGATGGAGGCAGGCTTGGGCTATGAACGGCGTTGCGTGTAAAAAAAAAAAGATTAAGAGACTTGGCGATGGTATGAAACACAAGATGAATTTAGAGAAGGAACAGAATTTGTATTTAAAGAGATGAAATGAAATTGAGAGCCCATACTGAACTGACAGGTCTACTGTACTATGTATTTGTTATGATGTATTGCTTGAAATAAGAATGGTCAAGATCACATAAGTTTACTTTGGCATGAATTGCCTTTCATACTTGGCATTGCTTGTCGAGTTCATTTTCTCATGCACATATGAAAGCGATTAAAATTACATCTACCGAAGTGCACCACATTGTACATCATATACACTGTATGCTATCGCTAGAAATAATACATTTTTGAATGATGTACTAGGACACTACATGTACTACAGGTTCAGTACATAGCCGTAGGGGGTTGAAAATATGTGGGGATAGATTTTTGTGGGAAGTTCACTTTTGCAGATTATCTGTCTTCATACTCTGCATTTGAGCTTTTTATAAACTTTGTATACAAAAATATATTGGATGTTGTTATGTGGCACATGTACATGTGTACAAAATTTGGATGCACTGTACTTTTATTTAATAGTGTAATATATTGGGGTACTCACTACTCATATATTCATAATGCCATGCCTGTGCATGTTTTTTTTTTTATTGGGCAAGGAATCTTGTTGTACTTGTAGTGCCACTGTCAGATCTGATAATTCCCGTCCTGAATCAATACCGGAGCTCACACTGGGCGCTCTCTCGGCATAAGTATATCAAATCAGCATACTGTGGCATTTCAGGCCGGGATGAAAAATTGGTTAGATTAATATGATGGTACAGGCTACAGCCTACACAACAGTACATCTACATACATGTACACTGTACAGGAGTGATTTCAATTCAGGCAGGGGGAAAATTGGCGAGATTGGTATGATAGAACTGTACTTGTACAGTTCATGAGTGATTTCAGGCTTGGGGAAAACATTGGCTCAATTGGTACATGATAGAAAAGTACATTTTCATGCTCGGTGAAAATTTTGCTCAATAGGTATAATTATATATATGTGCATGTAGTATGTGCACTGTTTATATAAAGGGGTGCATGATGAAAACTGGATGGATTGGTACACTGTCAATGGGATAGCATTTCTGGTACAGTAGGGGTATGGGAGTTCAGTTGTTGTTTTTCTCATGAATAATTGCTCTTCATGTGGTTTTGTAATAATAAATCTGGGAGACCTAGCATCTGTGTATGGAGTTTGTTTGTGTGTGTGTGTGTGTGTGTGTGTGTGTGTGTGTGTGTGTGTGTGTGTGTGTGTGTCACTCGTGTGTTCCACATACCACGTACACGCGCATGATATGTGTACATTAAATCATGGGTGCATACAGTATGTATACATGCCCTTCTTTCAGGGCAGTCACCTTTGGTTTGGGGCTGTTGATCTTGTTGGTTACTACTTGGTTTGATTTGGTTTGGGTTTGACGATGATCGCTTTGATGTGTAAAATTGTTTGTTTTCTGTTGTGGATGGCTAGGCTATCAAGGACTTTAAATGTTACTGCTGTAGTGGCTTGGCCTGTTGTCATAACATTTATAGTGCAATGGTGTCCACATTTTGGTATTTAAAAGTACAATTTGATTTACAGTAATGTTCATTTACATACTCATACATGTACAGTATACACTGAGAACAAAGTTTGTTATTTGTGCATGAAGCAAGGACAAACATTCATTTAGTATGTACAGTACAATTGTATGTTAGTGTGCACATACATATGTGTAGATTAATATTACATTTGTTGATCGTTCAAGTGGGAGTTTTCTACAAATTACATTTTGGTAAACACACATGTAATTACCAAAAGTCAGTGACAATGTAAGCAATTAAACAACATGCTGCGTCATCAGGTTTTGCCTCCCAATTGTCAAGTCTGGTATGCATTCAGTCATCCCTCCATTCATCCATTCATTGATTGTACCGACCAGCCGACCTACAGTGTGTAAAGTCTTCCCTAGCGCTTACTCACCCCCACCCCCCCCCCCCCCCCCCCTCCATATCCACTCTACTTTATTACTAGGACCCAAGAGGCCTGGCGCCACTCTGAATAGCGCCATTATACATCCGGACTTATACTTGACATGCTAACTCTTAATGCTCTGTGTGGGGTTTGTGAAGGTCCAACGCAGAAACAGGCAAATATTGACTCAATGGATATGCCCCAAACTCTCAAGACGTACTTGTTGTGTGTGCGCAATGGAAAGACAAGTCGACAAGGGCCCCCTAAAACTCACTTTTCATAAAAACTAACGCAGAAGTAGTTTTGCAGAATGAATAGAAGGCCCTACATGTATAAACTCGCTGCTAACGCAACACGAGTGCCTGAAAATGAATTGTGCGGAATAGAGTGGAATGAAGGCCCCTAAAACTACATGTAGAGCCTATATATTGTAAAAGTGATGTGATTGCGTCAAGGTTTCAGATGGGATTTGCCAAACTTTTAGTATTACATGCTGTCTTTGCTCCTTGTTTCATCTACATCTACTGTACATCTACCATACTCATAGATGAATAGATCTGTTCATGCTTACAGTGTATGTTTTGTGAAGAATATTCCAGAGTTTAGATCCTTGTGTAAGATAAATTACTTCAAAGTAGCAACCATATTCTTGACAGTTGATCCCCCCCCCCCCCCCCTCTTTCTTCCTATCTCTACTTTACTTGTCCGATGACCTCTGGACTGGTTTTCGTGTTTGATTTGCGTTCTTTGTGATTAAATGCGAGAGGCTGGAGTTGAGGAAGGAATTGCGTTGGCCCGTAACTGAACCCAGGATCAGCGTATGCCATGTATCCATGATAAATATTTGGAGGGAGAAAGAGAGAGAGAGATATATATAAAAAATATCTAAATTTCTCCAGATGCTAGTTTTCAGAAATGCAAAAATTGGATCTACTTGTAGAGCAAAGTGATATGATCTAGAGATCTACAGTTACTCACATGTGAACTGATTTCTTTTTTTTAAATTTATTTGACAAAATATTACAAAATTTTAAAAAGGTTATGTTTGTTTTACCAATAAAAAGGTAATGACAGGACAAGAATGCACACTATAAAAAGAGGTGGGGGTTGGTGGGTGGGGGGCGGGCGGGGTTGGAGAGTAGTTGTACAGATAGGGGAAAGAGGAGTAGTTAAATTAAAGATGGGATGGACAGAGACTAGATACGAAAGAAAGCAAGCTGGGCTTTCACTTGATTATTTACATGCAGCTCTGGTATGGCGTGCCAAGCTGATGCTATAGGGTTGAACAGTGACGAATTGATTGTGACTGAGGTTACGACCAGTATGTCACTGGGTTGTCCTAACGCAGCCAAGAAGCGACCAGGTGATACGCACCAGATATTTTACCATTCATGATGTGGCCAACTTAAAAGGCAGTCTGAATTTAAAAACCGGATGTGGGGATGCCATCTTGCGAGGGCCTTGCACATCAGTGTTAATGTTATGCAGTGTGCACAAACTAGCCTGTTTAAAATGGCGACCCCCAGTGTAGCATCCCCCACGCTTGATGATCTTTAAACATTAAACTCTTCATGTCCATTCCTCCTTTGGGGCCGGAGCAATCCTAGCGATTCGTACTAGCAAGTATGTCATGGATCTTCAAAGTCATTTTCAAACACCCGAGTCAGCACCTTGTGTGGGGTATGAAAATACACACTCAATACTTGCAAATTACACACATCTAATTAGTTTATCAAATACTTCTGGTATTGGAATGAAGGTAGATCCATAAGATGGTATTGACAAATTGAACAGAATGTAAATAGTCCGAAGTACAAAGATATTTTTTCTATCTTGATAAAATATGTGATTAATTTTGCCTTTTTTTAAATTGTGGGCATATCTTGTCCTCTTTGTAAGGCATATCACAAAGGTCAGGAGGTCATGTCCACTTTGCAATTAAAGAACAGTTTGGAAAAGATAACTGAAGATAAGATATGATACAATTTGGTATAAACTTAAAGGGGAAAACATAAACATGAGATATGATATGATAGGATTCTTTGGGGTGTAGAGGTGAATATAAATCAAATAATTTAACATGGAGATAAGATTATAAAAGAATGGATTCATTCAATGAAATTGGAATGGATGCACCCTTGCCCGTACACTGGTAGAAGTTAACGGGATATTCAACTTTGTAAGATTCATGAAAGGGCAGAAGTTTAAAATGGATGATTCAAAAGAGGGATGAGGAGTTCAATCAAGCACAGTCACCAAGTACATGTATGACCGAGACCTATCTATCTCTACTTAATTGGTAAGGTTTGGTTTGGGGTTGAGAAGGCGGCACAGCAGCTTCTGGAGGGGAAAGGGAAGGAAACATTCAATTTTGAGTGTTTCCCAGCTAGACCGATTGGCGTGTTGATTGTAGGCAGACCGCAGGCTGGGAGCCCGGATCCCAATCCCTCGGTCTGGCGGCTAATGCGTGGGGAGACTGCGAGTCTGACGCGAGGGCTACTAGTCAACGTCAGCCTCTCCGAGAGGCTAAGCTGGAGTCTGGAGAGCTCTGACAATTACGGATCAATTATCTTCCTCGCTATTGTTTCCTTCAAAAACTTTCTCATAGTCTTAGCGTCTTAGTAAGTCTGTTCTTTGCTTCCCATGTTTCTATCAATTGTCAAAAAGAAAAGAGGAAAATTCCCTTTGTTTCAGAATACAATATGTTTTGTGGAAAAAAGTATCTTCCTCACTAAAAACGTTCTCTTTTAATAGTAAGTACATGTTCTTTGCTTTTCATGATTCTTCCCAAAAAGGAAGAAAATCCCCCCTTTTTCAGGCTAGAGTATTACAACTCTTCTTCTTTACTTTGAAACTTTATCGTTGATATTTGATTTTTGTGTTGTTAAAAACATTCTTATATTTTCTGAAGTAGTTTTTTGTTTGTCTAATAAACCCTTTTCTATTGTTGCCACCTGCTTGTTAGTGAGCAAACTAGCCTCTCATATATACTATTCGGACTTGTGAAATGAGCCGGTAGACATTGTGGATCTCACCGAAAGTCATGTGTTGCAGTGACACATGATTTTGTTGTGCTTAGTCCGACCAAGGAGGTACTGGGCTTACCTCCTTGGTCCGACCCCTTGCACTTGATAGACAGTTATATCGAGATTTAGGAAGTGGGATTATCCCAACAGTTACAAAGAGGATGATTCAAGCTCATAAAGAGTTAACGGTTGGCTTAGTGAGCACTGATCGATAGACGCCTGGGGACCAACTGGGGACTGGCCCATGGAACCAATGGCTACAACCGATGTCTGGACTTTCATGTATCGATGTTAATGACCCGGGGGGGGGGGGGGGAAGGTAATACAAGACAACAACACCAACAACAGCTTTGCTAACTAACTTCCCTCCCCCCTTCCTGTTGGAGTACGGGGCGCTAAATAAAGTTGTGTTGTAAAGGTGATACACTTGAGACAACAATAACAGTTATGCTAACTGCCTCCGTCAAGAGTATGGGGTGCTTAAGTTGTGTTGTGATTTGTGACATCAAATCTTTAGATACCCGAAAATTGAGTAAGCGCAGGGCTAACCATGACATAATTACTTCTACGGCTGCCACTTTAGTGCTACACGGACATACAAGTTGTATACTATACATGTTATAGAGTGACCCCTGACTGACTGTCAGAAGCAACATTAGTTATGTATCCAGTAATATAGCTGAACTTCTCGAGTAACTTGTTGTTTTCAAGCAGAGTTGATTCATCTACAAGTTTGTTATCTGGCATGAAGAAGCTATTACTACGTGCTGTCTAGCACAGCGAGATAATTGTGAATCACCCGTTATGAATGACGCTATTCTATGCTAGGCAACACATGAAAAGTCATGAATCATACATTATGATATCATAATCTAATTTTGACTTGTCAGTCTTGTCTCCCGTCATACTATGCTGTTAAGATTAGACTGAAAGAACTTTGAATTGATAATGCTTGCAGCACATAAGAATACATGTATTATACTCAATTGTTTTATCTGAATTCCAAAATAGTTTTTATAACAGCAATCCAAATAAATATGGAGGAAAGTGAATTATAAGCCTACTGTACGTCACTACATCACAGTTCTGTACAAATGTACATGACACCCATGCAACAATTTCTGGCACCAAATATACTAAATTACCGAGCGAATCGATAGAGGTACATTAACACGCATTTCTTTGAGTACACATATATGTATGATGCCTTGAATATACAAACATTCCAAACACTGCTTTAGCATGGCACACATTTAGGCTCGGATACATTACTGTACCTGTTACCCCGTTGCCTACCGAAAGCTAATGAACTGTGTATTATAGTAACCAATTCTACGGGAATGAGGGAATGAATGGGTTAACGGGATTCGCGGCCCGCTGGTCAATATTCTTTTCAGCCCTTGCTCATCTGTGTCATTAAAGCAGCTCGCTGCAGTTGGCAATCAATAAATTCAATTAGGCTGGAATCGTGAGATAGCAAATTAGCGATTATTGCATGGGGGGGAACTTGGATGCATATATTTTGTACATGTACGGTGTATGTATGTATGTACAAGTATGTTTGGCCAGGATTAAATAGCAGTCCCACTTTTAAATTGTGTAAATGTTAATGTTAATACTTTGTGCTCTAAAGAGATCACTTTAAAGTTAAAACCAACATACTGTAAACTAGTAACATGCTCAAAACTTTTATTTTCATTGTACAGTAGATGACAACATACGGTCCGTAGACCAGAGAGGTGGGAAGAAATTAGGTGTAGTTTCCACTCCCGTCCTTCCCACCTCTCTGCGTGGACCTAGTTCTACATGTACATGGCATAACTGCATTTTCTGTATGCATTTCCATGTAAAACCAAGTATAAATTTAATCATAATATAATTAGGAAGGGGTGGAATTTTGAGGTCATGGTTGACGCTCCCCGACCCCTAATGACCCCATCTCGTATATCCCACTATATGGTGGGAGTGTGGCTAGGGTGAGTAACCTGAGATTGGAGTTGTGTAGTGGAAAGTTTGTCTACTGAGCACTGTAAATAATGTAATCTGTATACCTTTACCAACTTCATCTAGATTCTAGACATGATTCTATAATTACTAATAATCTTTTAAAGGGATCTAGTAACTTTGTTGAGATGTGCAAAAACTGATGAATGGTTGATGCAATGTATACTGTTGTTATCTCATATGTCCTCAGGGTATTGTGTGAAAATTTCAGGTCAAATGGACAATGTATGGCCAAGTAATGAGCGAAAATGCAAAGTGATATTGGGTGATATTCACCAACTCACTGCATTCACTTTGTACAGGGATGAAAATCTCGCCCGGAGATTTTCTTATCTAAATACTTCAATCATACATATCTTTGTAATGAAAGGGAAATTTGAAAAACCGAAAGCTGTCCCATGATTTTATTGTTAATACAAATACAACAAGGTATAAAGGAACCGCTAGAATTACAATTTTATTTTGAGGATTTGGACAATGTTACTACATAAGTCCCTTTAAACCATCAAATGTGACTGTAATGTCATAAAATAGCTAGATTCATTCTACAATCAAAAGTCAAAACTAAAATGCGCATATTATACATTGTACAAGTGCAGTTGCATACTGTAGTAGATAACTCTTTGTGCATTTAAGCCATTTTTTCACTGTAATTTTATAAATTATTTATAGTTTTGGAATCATTTCTTTTCTTCCTTTTCTTGTACTAAAAACATACAAATCAGATGAAAGGTGACATTTGTTTTTGTTGGTTATTCCTCTCTACTCTTCTAACAGAGGTGATGTACTTTTTCAGTACCAGTATAATATATCAATGATTTCAAAGTACTCTAGCACATATGTAGTATTATTCTTGATCAATCAACAATATATATTTATTCTTTCCGAGTAATATGGTGGATAAAGAGTGAAAGATAATGCGATTAGCCTTCTTTTGGGCAGTGAACTGTTGGGAGGGACGGGCAAACATACCACTCGAGCGCCGGTCTTTGTTTTTGACATTAATGTTTGCCGTGTATATTGTACTCTCGCGCTCAGTCAATATGATTAAGTAGGGCATTGATAAGAGCGCTTATCTGCGCTAGTCTGTCAGGCTCCACAGCGGTCTCTATCAGTCTTTGCTAATGACATGAGCAGAGTAACGCACATGATAAATAACTCGTAATCCCCGGCGTTCGTTCGCCGATCGGACCTCTAATCAGATAGAAGGGAAGGTCTGGTTTATTCATATGTTTGTGGATGCCACTGTATGATTGTCTACTACCCCTATCCGGGCTGGCGACACATTTAGAAATGAGTGTTTGTGAAACTACATGTACAACTCACAATGTATTTGTAAACTTTTTTTTTTCTTTAGGTTAATATTTATCCCAGACTTTGTGTAAAATACAACCTGCGATGTTTAGTGGATTCAAGTATCCTACTACATGTACGTACATGTGCACGTATGTAAATGAAAATGTATTGTTTTTGGTAGGGCTTTGCATGATCATTCAATGTTGTCCTTTGCATCCTATGGGCAATGGGTAGGCTGGGCATTGCTCCTCAATACACTTTGTCTTTCTGCAGTACTACCCTCTTGGTAATTTTCTCTCTGGGACTTCATTCTCTTTCCATCCTCGCATCTTCCATTCTGCAAACCCCCCAAAATGAAATAGATGTGACAAAAGAGATGCATGCATTTATTTCTCTCAGTGCCCTGGCTTTACATCTGAGCGAGAGAGAGAGGCTACATTGACCTTTAGCTGTGCTGGCAGCGATGGTGTAGGAATGGACTGCGCAGCCTGGCTGATATGGCTTGGCGTCAGCATACCGCCATGGGCTTGTTTGTTACGCAGTCTCACACAATTTTTTTTCCGCTCTCTTTTTTGTTTTGCTCCCCTCTCTGTATAATATTCTCCCTGTCTCCTCTCCCCAGCTCAATCTCTCATGCTGATTCCAGTTCCCTTCTCTCGCCTACTCCATCTCTCTCCTCCATTTCACCAGAGGCCCCATGCATTCAGACGCAATATTACTATGGATTCTTTGCCACGGCGCACTCATGTGTTAACAATTTGCTACAACGGCTCACTTTGAACTTCCGTTCGTTCGTTATGGAAGCATGATTATATTTTTCTCTTTTGCTATTCTATTCACCCACTGTTCATTTTTTTTTTTCATTTCAAATTCAATTCAGTTGCTGCAATGTGTGTTACTTTTCCCTTTATATTTTCTCTTCTCCCCTCCGTTTTGCTGCACTTTTTTTTCTAACAACTCGCAACACAATGCGTAGCTGTTGTGCTTTGTGCTCTCAACCGCGAAAAATGGGCAAGGCAGAATTGAAAGAAATGGCAACTCATGCAAGAGTAACTATGGCAGTGCACTGACTTGGCTAATAAAGTGATCTCTGATGGAATGTAAGGGCTTTTCTGTTCCCCAAACAGAGCCTTTTGGAGCCGTTTACAGCTCGGAAGATCTTTACAATTTATTTTCCTCATTTTTGTTCCCCCTTCTCTTCTGTAAATAAGAGATTTATAGAGAGAGTTGCAAAAGAAAGAGATATGTACAGTGGGTATTGTTGCAAATGAGAGCGCACTGATAGAGTTTAAAGTTTGCCATTGTGCGCCATACAAAACACAGACGCACAAAGCGTTTTGCCATTTGGATTTGGAATAAAATAGGAATCAATTTCAGAATGAATGCACAAAATGGAACTGGTTTAATAATCAGTGATAGGAACTGAGGTCTTAGTTCCACCACTTATAGGCATTCAGGAATTCAGATTCATTAAGTGTATTATTGTATACATTGTAAATGTGGCTCGGATTTCTGGCAACTTCCATTTTTTGCTACGCAGTAAAAATTTGTTGGGTTTCATACAGTCCATAGAGTTAGCACATACATGTACTGTAGTAGTAGTACTCCAGTTACCTGTAGACAATAATTTTTAAAAAGTATTAAAAAAACGTTTGAAATATTATGCAATCACTTTAGCCTCTGAGAAAGATTCTGCTAGGATAATATGCCGAAACTGCAGTGTACGGTAATGTTGACTTGATTGTATGTGAGCTCTAAATGTATGCAGAGCCTCATATCTCCACAAAGCACGGCCAGTAATAGCATGATAGTGGTAGATCTACACATGTTTTTGTCATTGAGCTCTCTCCCCCTCTCTCCATCTCCCAATCTCCCCCTCTCTTTCCCTCATCATCGCTCTTCTATTTTCCTCCACACTTTCCTTCTCTTTCTCTCTTTCTGATCATCTCGCTTTATTTCTCTCGTACTTTCTCTCGATCTATCTATCGCTCTCCCTGTAATTCACCCATTCCCTCCAATCCATCAATTTCCCATTTACCAACCAACCCTCCCTCCATCCTCTACCTTACTATGGCCCAGGCGCACTGGATTGTAATATACCGTACTAGTGTTAGACTTATAATGGATTCACCCCACGTCAGTATCCACAATGTAATTCAGTACAGGCCTGCATGCATACTTCATTACTACAACTATACATGTCACAAATGATTGTGTCTTGTGAGAGCCAGTGGTGCTGCCTATATCTATTTTTTCTGATAAAATGCAGAAATTTGCAGAAATGTGTGCTGTATAGCCTTTAGACAGCTCTTTTCCATCACTGTTTTCTTCTTCTTTTTTGTTGTCATGGATATTGGAGTGGAAAGGATGAGAGGGAGGGAGGTGTGGGGGGGGGGGGGGGGCAAGCAGCGTGAGTTGATGTTTTTGTAGTGCTTCAATCTTTGTGGAGACTGCTGATGTATTTTTCACTTCATTTCAACCATAATGCTGCAGGGCAAGTCTGGCCGATTGTGTTGAGAGTGAGTGAGGGGCGGAGGGAGGGAGGGAGAAGGCTAGGATAGGGAGGGGGGAGTGAAGAGGGAAGGAAAGAGGACAGTGAAGGGAGGAGGGGTGGAAGGGAGGAGGGAAGGGAGAAGAGATCGAAGTAAGGATGCAAAGGTGGAGGAGAGAGTGAAAGAAGGAGCAAAGGACGATTAGAAAGTGGAGGGGGGTAAAAGGGTGGGTAAGTTGAATGAGATATGAAATCAGAAATAAATATGACATTGATTGTTGAATCTGAACTGCTGTAGTAGGAAGAGGCAAAATATTAGCTGCATAAACTACAGGGAAAATTAGTGCTGTAACTGACCTTGATGATCGGATCGTTTGATCGGATCGGCAAAATTTTATCGATCTTCGAAATCGGATCGATGATCGGGATCGGATGATCGGCTATAAAAAAAAAAAAAAAAAAAAAAAAAAAAAAAAAAAAAAAAAATCGTTTTTTTTTCTTTGGAAAATGATCCCCAAAAAACAAAATTTGGGAATATAAATGAATACCAAAGCAATTAATAAGCCCAAGGTAATCTTGTACGGGTATGCTTTCATTTCAAACTGATTACCTCTTCTTTTACAAAATTACTCACGCCGATTTTGAGCTTAGTCCCATGTAATTAATTTGGCGTAACCTTTCAGAAACACATGGGACTAAGCTCAAAATCGGCGCGAATAATTTTGTAAAAGGAGAGGTAATCAGTTTTAAATGAAAGCATACCCATACAAGATTACCTTGGGCTTATTAATATGGATATATGTTGCTTTGGTATTCATTTATATTCCCAAAATATGTTTTTTTGGATCATTTTCCAAAGAAAAAACAAACGGATTTTTTTTTTTTTTTTTTTTTTTTTTTTTTTTTTTTTTTTTTTTTTTTTTTTTTTTTTTTTGCCGATCCGATCTTCCGATTTTTTCTGCATGATCGGAAATCGGCAAAAACGGTCCGATCATGTATGATCGGATCGTGATCGGCATGCCGATCCGATGATCGGTTACAGCACTAGGGAAAATTAACATTTATTTTTCAGGGGCTACTTTTCTGTTTTCAAGCTTGCCTGTAAGAAAATAATACTCCAAAATTTGATTGCATTGAACTCCATGCACAAATTTTTTGAGGACTTTTTTATAATTTTGGAGGGCTCTTTTTGGCATTTCGGGGGCGAAATCTCCTTGAAAAGGCTTTGTGAGATTATGGAATGCACCCATAATACATTTACAGTATGAAAATAATTAGATCTAGATACATGTGGGAGATTACTGGGGCATTATATGTGTATTTTGCATGCTGGCAGTGATGGTTTATGAATGTAATCCGTGGGTCCGGTCATATGTGTGATGATGCTAATGAAAGTCGATAGAATCTCTGTAGCCAATATATCCAGAATAAATCAAATAGTAATAAGGCTGGCTCCAGCTCCGTAGTCCATACACAAACTTATGTCGAATGTACCTGTTGTATTTTGTTGCACACACTCATTTAACCCATTTCGTATGTGTGATGCATACAGCTAACTGTATTGGAATCTGTACTAATTATATGCAGGACGAAACCTGTACATCAACATTGATTCAAAGAACAAGAGCCTGTCTTCGTATCGTCATACATTTATGATAATCTTGATCTTTTCAAAAGTATAAAAGGAGGCAAAGTGTACATTACGTTTATTTTATGTACTGTATGCATCATGAAGGAAACTGAATTTATTCCCAAATCATGCCATTCCATTTAAATTCTAAAGTCATCCAACACATTCCATTTATTCCTACATGTACATTAACGAACCTTTTTTCTTTACTACATGTATCTGAAAGTCTGAAACTCAACATTAATACATGTATGTTTATATAAATGGATAACCTCAAAAGCACTCCTCTAATCCTCCTACCTTTTCTTGACCTTATTATATCTTCTTTGTAAAAGAAAAAAGATATCTCGAGATAATTCCTTTATGCATATTTATTAAAAAAAGGGTCTTTGAGTACCATAGTGGTAACCACTTCAGATGCTTGTACTTGAAATGCTGTTTACATATTGTACCTGGGAATGTGTAACTTCATACATTCCATGCTATGCCCTCTGACCCTGTGCTAAATCACTAAAACAAAGCCCCTCCAGTCAAAAGCAAACATTGCCCCCCCCCCCCAAGAAAAAAATAGAGGAAAAGGGCAGTATAGGAAACTAAACACTGCCCCAAAGAAATAAAGTCATGCTTCATGAACATTTTCTTGGAGTAAAACTACAGATTTGTACAAAAGTTTAACCTCCTTTTCATAAACCCATTCTTTTATGATCAGTAATGTGTTGATACACTCTAACAACCTGCCTACAGTGGCCACTTAAGAAAACTACATGTAAATCCCCCCTGCAGAGAAAATGAGTGTGTTTTTACCCTGACTAGTATAGAGGTAACTTGTTAACCCGTTGCTTACGGGAACCAGGTGGGCTATGCACAAAGTATATGGGAATTTCTGAATCTCAAGGTGAACGGGTTAACGGTTACCCCTTTTCTCGTTTCCCTTTAATAGGAGGTCACTATTCATTATCTATTCAGGTTTGACTGGATGTTATTTTCTAGATTGAATTGACTTAATGTTAGCATTTCTCTTATCAAGAATATCACAGCAGCATCTCTAGATGGGTATTGTATACACTTTGGTACAGTGAGAGAGAGCATACGTTTACCCTTTTTTCTGTAATGGGACAAGATGGAGATATTAGCATACAGGGCATTGGCATCGGAGAGATAGAAAGTAGAGAAATTGAAACGGAAGAGCGGAGGAAAATGGAGAGGAGATATAATTATGGAGAAGGATTGGACGGTTGGATTTGGACATGGGGAGGAAATTTGGATACGGGGCATTGGCATCTGAGCGATAAGGGAGGTGGGGGGGGTACAATGAATGAATAGAGAAGCAAGAGGGAGTGAAGGGCTAGAGGGAGATGGGAGAACGAAAGAACAGGGGTGGAGAGAGAGAACGAAGGAACCGTATGTACATCGATGTAGATTCTCTTTTGGGAAATGCAATCACAAGCTGAGAGATCTTGTTTTGCCACCTAATGTGGAACCCCTCCGTGATGTCGGACTGAATTCTTTTCAGTGTTCAGGAGGGGAGAACACAAGATGCCCGGCGGGCAATACTAGCAAGGGCTGGCGATGTATTTCTTTCTCTTTTTTTTTCTCCCCCTGCCAGTGCCAAGACTTTGTGTCTACTCGCAAATTTTGGAGTAATAATTCTGTTGCTGGCTGGCTGGCGATGATGACGATCTGTATGCCTCTTACGCTCTCTTTCTATCCTTCCTTCCTCTCTCCGAGAGTGGCAGACTCGCAGGCAATCGTGTGACGAAATGAAAATTGGGTAGATTTATTTTCCCTCTGCCGGGGAGCTTTACTTTTTAAATTTGAATTTCATGAAAGCATTTGTGAAAAATTGTGTTGCGATGTTTGTGTCCATGGATGGTTGGAGACATGCACATAACATGCCAATGTGCACATTCATGTCACTGTCAGAATGCTTCAAACCATTCTGGGACCTGACACATATGTATGTAACAAAAACAAAACAAACAACACATGTAAACATAATATAACAAACTTAAACATGGCAAGAAAATCCAGTGCCACAAGTTGAAAAGTAATAATCATTGACGAGTAACATGGTTAAATTCTATCCATTATATTAATTCCTTAAATTGTACTCATTATATGAATGCTAAATTCTTGTGATCATTCATTCAAACTTTCAATGAGTTGCTCTAGTTTTCATTCAGGGTTCTAACTACGAAAAATATCAAAAGCGGTTAACATTTCATTGCGAGTCAAGAAGTCGTTCCACCGATATAACTCTGGTGGAACGTTGAAGATATTTAGACTTTAGAGATGCCGCGCATATGCGTAGGTGCATCAGCGTGCGTGTAGTGTTTCACGTACGAATGTGTATTCATTCAGCGGAGACTACGAAGCGAAGCGGGCCGTGTGTTTGCATTGTTTGAGAGGCTTATGACTTTTAGATCAGATGAGAAGGTAAACATTTGCACTGTCAATAAAATTACACTGTTGACACGATGTGCTGGAATGACATTATTTTTTTTCTTCGTTTGGCAAACTGCGGAATGAATATTTGCGGTATGATTGTACCTTGGGTGGATGCGAGTGGGGTGTGCGCGTTCGTGCGTGTGTGCTAGGGGTATCTTGGACATGCTGGCTAAATACATGGCCGCAGATTTCAAGAGAACAATTCAAAATTTTCATGTTTAATTGATCAGTTTAAGTTGTTTTTACCATCTTATAGGCTTTTATAGCATATATTCAAGTTATCCATGGGTTACTTTGCGAAATTAGAAACGGTGCTAAACTATCTTGATTTTTGTGAATTATGACATAAACCAGGACAAATGAAAACTTCCATGGATGGAATATTTATTACATGGAGCAAGCATTTACTAAAGAAGGCATTACCTCCTTGGATTCACTATGAAACTCGCTCTTTTCCCATGGGCATGGATGATGCAGAGAACTGGGAAGACTTCCCAGTTCCCACCTCTCTGGATGATGTGTGTTTGTCTCTACACTGTATCATGATATGCTTTTAGCATACATTCATGACAAGATTTATGACTTGTGGGGACCTTGACAGAGACTTTAGGGTTATCATGTTGTTTTTATTTTCTTCCTATATCTATTTTTATGGAGCAGTGTGATTTATCAATCTTGGATTCCAATCTGAGTGTGTGATAGTGTTTCAAAGAGGGGGGGGGGGGCTTTTGCTGGCTGGGCGAGGTATTTATGCACCCTTTTTTATGGCATCACTGTTATGATTGGTGTTGTTTAAAATCTAAACAGTTTGGTTTGCCACAGTTGTGTCAAGTGGGGCTGGATTTCCCCCCTAGACGACCACATGGCCGCATATCCAGCCTTGCAAAACGGGTTATCAGTCTTCTGCAAAAAGGCTAGAACAAGGTTGAGAGAAACTCAGAAGTAAGTGATCTCTAGTCTAGAAATAGCCGTCTAATGTTGGGTTGGCAGCCATGATTCGAAGGAGAATTGTCTTGAAAATTTTGATGAATCTAATTTAATTAAAATAAAATGAAGACTAAAAACAAAGATAAGTTTTTATATGGATTTTTCGATATGCTGTAAGCCATGCAATTTTTTTAACAGAAAAGGAAGAGATGTTTCAACTTTCAAGAGAATTTTGGATTGATTTTCATCAGTGGAACTAGATGTCAGGATCAGGCTTTTGGATTTATGAGCTTCTATCCAAATCTGTGCAGATACCCGCTCTCTCTCTGTGACAGAACCCAGGCTTCTCTGATGGAGAAGCAAGGTCAAAGGTCACCCATTCCAGTTCAGGGATAAGAGGCTGCATCATCTAATGCAAACAAGGCAATTTGACCTCTGACCTTAATCCCCATCCAACCCATAAAGCACAGCCAGCCAGCCAGCCAGCCCCATCACCATCCCAGCTATATGGGGTCATCCATTTCTGATTCTAGAAGAAGACACATTTTGCAACTGAAAGAGAAGCAGGTACATACATGTATGTGTGTATTAAAAAAGGGACCATATTGACTTTGTGCATGGTTTTGTAAATATAGGAACCATTACTCCCTTGAATGATGACAAGTTGAGAACATTTAATTTGTCTCTCACAGTATTGACAGAAGTTTAGAAAAATGTCTTTATTTTTGTTCTTCTCCTGGCAAAAAAAATGATAACGTAATAGACTTGTTCAAAGGTTGCATCACAAATGATGAATGTATTTGGTGAAAATTTGCATGAAATTAAGGTCATGAATCTTCTTTTGGGGCAGTGTATGTATGTGTGTTTATGATGAATGTGTGTGCGTGTGTGTGTTTGTGTTTGTGTGTGGGTGTGTGTTTACGATGAATTCTTAAACCCACAGCTTATGCTGGAGACAGGGTTCCCATTCAACACTGTGTGAGCCCTATATGTAATATTATCCACATTGTAGTTCAATACCCAATACCATTACTCATCGATGGCGGTCGTCGTTGTCGGGCGTCAGGGCGGGGGACTGGGAGTCGGGGAGGCAACAAGCGAGCGTAATTTAATGTTAACGCATCCGCTCGCGACAACAGCCCAAGCTGCCATCTTTACAATACATACATGTACATGGCCGTTTTCAGGTCTTCTACCTACTGTACTTCGAGTTCCAGTGAGCAAGATTTCATCTAACACAGCCGCTCGGTTGCACTAGCTGCCTGCCATAATAAAACATCACATGTACACTCGGTGTAGATGTATTTTCATTTCATCCGGGCGTCACTCAGCCCCCAGGGTCTCTTCTAGATTTCGCTTGGTTACTCGAAAAGAGATTTGAGATTTGCTGTGGATCGTTGGAATGGATCGTTGGGGTCGCGGGGTCAGGGGTTCATTTGCAACTTGACGTTCGGTCAGAATGACCACTATTATGAAAAGGGGAATGGATATTCTGATATGTCTTTTTAAAAGAAATGTTGAATTATTTTATAGTAGATGTAGAAGTAAGATGGCTTGCTAGCTTTTGTTCCATATTTGTTAATGTAGTGGAGTCGATAAACCTAAATTACTACACTACTTTATATCACTTGTTCAGGGCATCCAAAGACGTTTTCCTTTGAATTAAAACTCTGCAGTGTCGTGCCTTTTCTGATGTTTCTTTGACTGATGTTGGAACTGTTGATGCAAAGTTGTTAGGAAATCCAAAGTTTGCCTTTAAATTCAAACTTTCCAGTGGCCGTGCCTTTTCTGATGTTTCGTTTGACAGTGAACCGACCGTTGATGCAAGCTCTGCCGTTCAAGTTCACTTCATCTGGGTTTATACAAGGGAGGAGGCGAGGTATTCCAATATGTAACTGGATACGGCTCCGCTAGGCTGGGGTAATTTAGGGGGATTACCAACGTTGACAGCAAGCCCCTGTATCAATTCAGTGCTGAGTCGGGAGAGACCTTCTGAGCTCTGGAGTTGGGTGTGATGGTTGAATTCTTTTTTTTTTACAATAGGGGGATGGAGAGAGTGAACCAATTGCTTCCTGCAGCCCCTGAACGTATGCTTACTCTATGGGAATAGCAACACTTTTGGGGGAAGGGGGTTAATGGTAGAAATAATGGGAGGTGGCGAGATTTGCTAAACTAGGTATGGTTGAATTTTTTACAAAGAACAGAGAGAGAGAGATTGAATGAAGAAATCAAGAAAATAATTGAAGCTGTGATGACTTGGGACTTGGTATGATCGATGGGTGAGTTTACACATTTCATACACAGGATAGTTCCGCAAGTCGCCTTTTATAGCTGGAAGTCATTGTACGTGTATAAAGGCCGTGAAAGGGGATGTGTAGAGAGAAGTTTATAAGAACTGAAATTATTATTCTTGATGAATAGGAACGTTTTTTTTATTTATTTGTTTAAATCACGAGGTGAATCTGTATGACTCTGAAAGACATCTTCCTTCAATATGCTGATTGAATGGTTCAACTATAATAATGTGTGTGTACGTTCGTGTACACGCTTCTGTATCTGTGCACAGGCCATTCAGATGAAAATTGCTGTGCTAGTTTTGCGCGGAATAAATTGAATAACTACATTGTAGTCGGTGGGGTTGAATTGCATGCATATAGCAAACAGAAGTATAACTATTTTCAGTGTGTGATTTGTGTCAAGAGCTCTCCCTTTCCTCCATCTTACAAATCCAGAAGCAAGCAGCGTATCAACAAAGGGCTTTGCGGAAAGTGTGAAGAAAAAACCCAATTTTAAAAATACAAATTTTTTTTTTAGAGTTGGTCGTCGTCGGGTCATTATGCTGTAACAATACCCACAAGTAGCAGAGTTGAGTTCGTTCAGTAACAAAACACAACATAACCCACACACAAAAAGAAAACGGACACAATGCAGCCGCATGCATACGCTCCGAGCATCCCTCGGATACAAAAGCACGCTGCAGCGCTTGTTGATTATCCTGTCTTGCTGCCCAAATAGGCATACAGAGCTCTCCCCACTAGGTACATGTTCCGTGCTATACTTACTATACATCTATGTGTAGTTGTTCAGTTTATATACATGTATGCTGAACTACATGTATGTACAGTATACGGCTGTTTTTTAAGAGAAAACAGCCGTACTTCTACTACTACTAGTACATACTAGTGCATTCTACAAGCTTTTGTACATATTACTTCTACTACTACTCGTACATTCTGCTAGTTATTGTACATACTTCCAACTACTACAACTACCAAGTATATTGTGCGAAACGGTGCTTTTCCTTGAGATGACGGATGACCTACTGTACATACATGTTACAAGTTAATGATATGCACATAATACACATTCTGTTGGCACGCACATACATCAGTTTAACCAAGGAGGTTTAATTAAACCTCCTTGGTTTAACCGATTGCGAGCATGTGTCTGATGATTGGGGTAATAATGTAATAATGGTTCGTATTAGGGGCTATACATGTATATCATATCATTGCTCCCAAGGGAACAGAAAGTGCACATCATGTGCGGATCGCTTGCGAGTGTGTGTCCGATGATTGGGGCAATAATTATGTAATAATGGTTCATATTACTTAGGGGCTAATATATAAATCCAAACATTTTTTTAAAAATGTACCATAGCTTTGAATTGTGTATTAACTTGTATACATACAGTGTATACTGTAATACACATTGTTATCTTGAAATGCTGCTACCTAACAGTAACAGAGTTGAATTTATTTTGTTGATGTACCACATCTCTGAATTGTGTAGTAACTGGTACACATGTAGTCTGCACAGTATTATGATTATTGCGATGCCGCTACCTAACAGTGGTGGAAGGCTATACCCCATGCTGGTCCATTTCTTTAGCCCTGGCTCTGCCTCTGTGCCAGTGTCACAGATGATATAGTGAGTGGAGGGCAAAGGTAAACATTTCCAGCAATGGAATATAGCACTTCTCCATCACCACCATCGGCTAGTATAAGAAAGAAAGAAAAAAATCATATGCCATATAAATATACCAACTCAGTAAAAGAATCTAGACTCTCCCCCCCCCCCCCCCCCCCCCTCCAAGTATGAAAAAAAAAATCCTACGGCATATTATACCAACCCTCCAAAAAAGAAGTATGACAAAGAATTGTACTGGTTTACAGTGCAAATGCACGCAGTCCATTTGTTTTGTATCTGAAATCAGAAATACATATTTTAAATGAATAAAAAGAATCAAAACCTGCAATTGATGTATAGCTTTTTTGTAGATAACTGATAAGCACAATCTAGTTTTCATCTACACTGTAATACCGGATCATTCTAGAGAACAAATATATATATATCGGAAGATTCAAAATGTTAATTTGCTTACCATGAACTAGATATTTTGTACCATTTCTGTAGAAGTTCTTGCAAATTTTAAACAAAAGTAAGCCACTGATAATAATTTCCCATGAATAATAAAAGTGAACAGTTTCACCCAAATCTGAAAGCACTCAAAGGATAGATCTCTTGTCTGATAAACTTGTGCAGATTGTACGATTTGATTTGTTCAGTTGTATATTATTTGCATGCATGCACATTTATTTATTTGTACGAGATTACCACTTTGATTTATGTGAGAAAGGTGTGATTTTTCAGCGAGAAACGGCACTCGATCGGTCGATCCCGTCTCGTGCAAAATGGCTGTCTTGATGCGTGCCAAATTGGACATTAACTCTGACCATTCTGGATATTTTGGTTTTCCATAGAATAATACATGGTACACCAGGGTCCTGCATTAAAGCAATTAGTTCAAAATTGATTGTTCATTACGATGATATATTCCGTTGGAGATAGAGCATGTGCTTGATATGACACCCAAATGTCACTGTGTATACCCTCAACAAGTTAGAAAACGAGGAGAAAAAAAAAAAACTTTTGAATTGTACCATGGGACTTTTCCATGAATGATGAAACAATAATCCACCCCAACTGACTAATAATGCAAACATCAATTTGCAGGATTGATTACCTATATTATTTATAAGCATTTTCTCTGCACCCATTTTTCTTAGAAGTTAATTTATTGCTTGGGTTTAAATGGAAACAGCTTTGAAGTACTAGAACTCATAAAGTATTTGTTTTGCTTGGGGTGTGAAATAAAAGGGTACAATTAGCCAAAAAGACAAACAGAAAAGTCCTGTGTAATAATATAAATATCAACTTTTAGGGTTTGGGAACAATTGATTAGGTTTCTTTTTCTGTCCAAATAAACCATAAAAAAGGAGGGATTGCCCTAATTAGAGTGTGAAATAAAAGAGGTATGTACAGTTAGCTGGAAAGGGCTTGGAGTGATACAAATACAATCACAATGTACAATCATGACAGCACACAATGTAGTTTGGCAAACCTTGCAATGATGAGGGTGAGTCTCTGTGGCATGTGCATTCGCGCATGTTCGCAAATCCTCTTTTCGGGCGCATGTTGTCTAGTACTAGACTGCACTGCACCCCTGGCTGGCACCATCCCCTCAAGTTGGTCATTTGTATTAGTAGAAGGGGCGACTCTGCGCCCCCATTCATGCCCTAATGATCGTCTGTCACCCATTTCCACACTACCCCTCCCCTGTTGTCCCTCTCTTTTGTGTACTCCTCTGATTCTCTTTATTCTTCTCTCTGCCCTCTCTTTATTCTAGTCTTTACATCCCCTCTCTTTTATTTTGTAGTCTTTAAACCCCCCTCTCTTTATTTTATGTCTTTATCTCTCCTCTTCACTGGGGGGGCTCATTGTTAAGAGCTCTTCCTGTACCAGTCAAAGGCTAGCCCTCTTCAATCTTGTCTGGCCATTGTTCGGCTGGCCACTCTGGGCTCCATGATGTCCACAGGACTGGTCAAGCGTGCACACAGCGTCTCCATTTACTACTTACTATTATACATGTAGTCTCCACGGTTGACCGTTTGTTCCCCTAGCCTCCCACCCCTTCTTTCCCCCCCGTCTTTGCCTTTTCTGTTCTGTAGGCGTTGTCTTGTCTTTCAGAGAACTTCTCCCAGCATAAATAAATTGCTCTCCCCTTTTCCCTCCACTCTGTGAGTCAATTGTATGATGATGTTGTGGATTGGAGCCATACACTAGAATGCATACAATTTCACAGATATTCATGTACAATATTACTGCATTCAATAATGTTCAAAATTTTCTCTCCGAATTAATTTCCCCTCTCTCCAGTCTAGCTAGACTCACATTTTAATAGCATCTTCTAAAGTTCTATGTTTCTTCCTCTTTACAAAGTTTACATTTGAGTTAGGAAGAGGGTAATAGATTTGTGCATACCTTCTTGCTATTTAACTTAAATAATTTGTGTAAGATTTTGAATGTGTACCCTGCTATCAATTGTTTTCAAAGACACTGTACCAAAAATAAATATATTCATTCACATATATATATACAAATGTATATCAGCGGTTGTAACTTTTACACTTGATGTTTGCCAGGTCAGAATATTAGTATGACTGGCATGAATTGAATTGAATTGACTTGAGATTTGCTTTGCTGGACAACCAAGATATTCGCATTCTTTCTTGCAACACAATAGACACAATCAGCCACTGTAAATAACATGGCATAGCTAAGGAGATACTGGGTTTCAACACTAGGTGTACAGCTAAAGCAAAGGGATAGAGAGAGAGGGGGAGTAAGAGAGAGAGAAGTGGAAGAAGAAACAAGAAATGGGAAAAGGAGCAGGAGTTAAGAGTAAGGAGGAGAGAGGGGGAGAGTTGTTCATATGTATGTTTACAGGACAAGACACAGGGTCTCAATTTATACAAGAAATATAATGCAAAGAGAGAGAGGTGGGATAAGAAGTGGTGTTTGATGCCAGTATGTAAAAAAAGAGATGACACAAGCAGAGAAAGAAAGGGAGGTAGAGAGGTGTAAAGGATAATAATTTGGTGTCATCCCGAGGTGAAAGAAGCAGAGAGAGAATAACAAGAGGCAAGGAGAGGTAGAGAATCGGAAAAGGAGGAAGAGATAGGTGGGATAAGAAGGCACAGTTGGGGAGTGCTTTGTATTCATTATCAGGGGGGCCATGGTAGAGGGGTAGTCATTTGTGAGTGCCAACTCTTGGAAGTTGGAGGATTCTGAAATGAACTGTGATAAATGAGCAATGTAGTTTACATAGACCTACTTGCTTGTGTAATATCTTCTTGACTACATCATGAATGGAGACATGTGCATATACATGTACTTGTAGTTATGTTGTACAAAGGCCCTAGATTTGCACAAATCCTTAATGATAAGATTAAGATCCATATTACACATGTAATGCTATTACATTGTTGCGTACTTGTTGCTGAGCTGAAAAGACTTATGTTATGTTTTGATATCATTCAATATTTGTCTTGATTCATATCTGAAATGTGTATCGCTGCTGTGTATTTGTTATTATGTAGCATAATGAACATCAATTCCTAAATCTTAATTAATACATGTGATGTAGTTGTATGTCAGTCCTTGTCAACAAATCAATATTAATAACAAATATCTTGACGCATGTAGAGAATTATGGGTTGTACGTTTCTGTGTTTTGTATTGATTTTTCAGCATTTGTTTTGGCAGTGTAGAGAGGAGTGGAATGAAAAGCATACATGTGGATATTTTTAGAGTTTGGTTTGTGGAAGCAGCAGGGGTGCTGTAGTAATAAGGCCAGAGTTGATTAGACTATCTAGTAGTGGTCTTGTTACCAGTAATTCTTCTAGACTCTTTTTGTATTTGTCAGTCGCATGCAGCAATTCATATTAAATTTCAATAACTGATGCTTATTTGCAACAGGGCATCGTGTGTAAATCGTCCCCGACTTGATATCCTCTGTGGGCAAATTGGCAATGCATACTGTTGCATATTACTATTAGTGACAGTAAATGGTCCCTTACATCATTTCCTCTTTTACAAATTGGCAATGCATACTGATGTACCCTACCCACCTTGTATTGTATACCGCTAAAGAGTATTTGTACATGCACCGTTACCCTTCTAAATGTACGATACAATCTAGTAGTAGTACAAGTCACCATTCAAAAGTTGCCATAAAGACAAATTGATATACTAATTACTATGAGATCTGGCTGCGTATGGTCCACAAAACTGTTTCATTCAACATTCTACATGGTCATGTACCACACCAACCCCACCCCCAACCCACTCTACAAGACAAATATTAAACCAGAACATTATTCATGTAATGTTCGCACACTGGGCCTGGTGCTACGCCACGCTGGGTAACGGCTGTGTAATAACTGTGTAATAAGTAATCACGTCGACAACACTTCCAGTTTACACCTGTTGGCCCACGAGTTTAGCCGGCAAGAGAGAGCGAGCAAGCGCTTACTTGCGGTAGGTGAATGACACACCTGGATTCTGGAAAGAGAGGTGTTGGAGTCACTGTCCGACCGCGTCCCACATGTATGTCCTCTCGTTTTCCAGCCCAGCCGGGCGCTAATTTGTCCCCACCCCACGCTTTTTCTTGGCCACCTAATTTGTCAGATTTTCAGATCTTCTCTGGATGGCTACCGAAAAAACAATTGTTCAAATTATGGACGACTTTGAAAATATGAAATTCAGTCACACTTGAGACATTCCTGCCTAGTAGTAGGCCGTCTGGGAAGTTCCTCCGCCTCCGAAGTAGTCCCTGACATAAGGCAACCCTTTTTCCCTTCCTTGGGCAAACTACCTAGTACCTACTTTACTTCTTACTGATGTGATGGACTGCGAAACAAGATGGGTAAAAAAGAAATGATATTCAATTCACACCGCATTCCTGCCAACATATGAGACCGCCCAATGATGAAGTCAATGACATTTCAGAATCAATCGCTGCATCCCCTAGTGTCACCAACCTTTCCAATTCTTGCTTGCTTGCTTGCCTTCTTGTTTGCTTGCGTGCGTGGTGTGGATATTTTTGGACGAATATAATCATCCCCACTTATAGGTTGATGTTTCCGAAGCCTTGTGCGACAAATGGACAAAGGAAAAATATCAAATTATACGCGGATCTGTCCTATTATGCACTTTGCATTTTTGAATCCATATGCAAGACTCGAGACTAGAAGATTTTTCTAGTTGCGTGTTTGCACTGTTTGGGAGTGTATTATTAGATTTTGGAGTAAACATTTATGGTGCTTATGTCAACTGCACCTTTCATTTCATCAAATTTTCTTCACATTTTTCTCTCAAAGAAAATTGTATATTTCCAAGTCCAAAAGCCAATTATTTTATGATTACTGTGAGATGATAGGCATGTACTGTATATGCAGTCTGTAGATTCTGTGTCGTAACAAAGTTTTAAAAGTAAAATATTATGTAAGCCCCAGTTCTCATATTTTTGGATAATTGTGTCTCCTCTTTTATGTGTACAGCATTCATATGTACATCTCTGAAACCAATGAAAATAAATGAACATATACATGAACATAAAATAACATAATAGCACAATTATGCGACCCAAAGTACTCAAATAAACAGTGCACCAACATTAAAATGTGATATTGCCACCCAAAAGACACGATGGGGGCAGTGAAATTTTGGTAATTGTAAGTGGAAATTTTAGTTGTCTGGGAAGGCAATTATCCAGTTGAATAACAAGGAAATGAAGGGCATTAACCGGAGTAGAATGTGTCTGCTTTAGACTGCACTACACCCCCCTGCAGGCTCATTAAGTCATTTACTCCCCATTACCCCTATCATTAGAAGGAGCCTGTCAAGGGTACCTGTTAGAGTGGGAGAGAGAGAGAGAGAGCTGCTGGCATTATTATGATCAGCAGACAGCAGTAATTATGGTATCATTGTATGCATGCGTTGTCTGAAGAGTATTACAATGAGTTGAGCTTTGATGCAAATCACAACATGATGCATCTCCACTTATTGTTAAAGGGATCTAGTAACTTTGTTGACATGACATGAGCAAAAATTGACGAAGGGTTGATAAAATGTGTATAATTTCTGTAATCTGAGTGATATGTCCAATGAGTGATGTGTGAAAATTCCATGGTAAATGAGTGTCACATGACCCGAGTAATGGGCGAAAAAATGCATTTAGTGATGTTTGCCAACTCATTTTTACTTACTTGGTAGTTTGTACGCAGTTAAAAACTCTCATGCCACAAGATCTGTGCATCCCTTTGAAATGGTCAATGAGGGAATACAATGGCTAACTGGAGAGACTTGGAGGGGGAAGGGGGGGGGGGGGGTCATTAATGGAGCTGGAGTTTATTAGCTTCTATTATACTCTCTAATGACTCTGCTGAACAATGGGCCAGCCATACCCTGGGTTATTTACGGTGCATGTGCATTTTAAGTGTGCCCCTAGTTCAGTTCAGCGGTTTGCAGGCTTACATTATGCATGGTATATCTACATACAATCAACGTGCTCTTCTCCTTTTTTTTATAATGCTAGTGTCAACTATGTAAAATCCTTCATTTTCAAACAAAAGTAGCCTGTATCATAACCCACTTGTAATGTTATGTTTACTTTAATACAGTACTATACTACACACTGTCTGTATGCTCATGTACATTACATAATGTATCATGTGTTTAAAAAAACAATTGCATTCCATCTTTGAAATGTCAATTTTGATTATGTTGTGATATATATTCTTGCAATGCGTACAATGTTCACAAACACAACAGGCTGAAGATGATGATTTATTGTATAGTGTATGTGCAGATAACCTAATGCACACAGTTTGAATGGGAATCCCATATTGGAGAAAGGATGCTATTTCAGCACAGCTCCACCCCCTCCTACCACGTACATGTACTATGTACACAACTACACATACTATTACCCTTACCAGGTTGCACATTCACATGTAGTGTTTCAAATCCAGCCCTGTATTACAATACTCTCGCTCCTCTATCCCTCGTTCTATGTGTATTATCCTTTCCTCTTCCTTTCCTTCACTCGCTCTTCTTTTCTATCTTTTCTCCGCCCGTCTCCCTGTCTCGCTCGCTCTCTCTTTCTCACTCTCACTGTTGGTAGTATGATACTGTGGATTTAATTGAGTGCAATTTGTGTCAATTTTCTTTTCTCATCTTTCTTTCTCCTTCTCTTTCTCTCTCCTTTCTCACCCCTTCTCTCCTCTTTCTCACCCATTCTCTCTTTATTATCATAGTGCCCATTTCTGTTCTCCCATATTTTCTGAGTTACATTTCTTACCCACTCTCTCTTTCTACTGTTGATTTTTTAAATATTATTTTCTCACATCTTTCTTTCTTTATTTCTACCAGTCTCTCTCTCTATGTCATTATTTTCCCACCTCTTTCCTTCTTTATTCCTCTCTTCCTTCTTTATTTCTCTCTTCCAGTCTCTCTCTCTTCCATTGGTATATGTACCGCCATATCATGCCCATTTTCTTTTCTGTCATGGTCTCTCTCTTTCATTACTCTCAATCTCATGCTGTGGGGGTGTTATTGTGGCCGTTTCCCTTTGCTATGCGCGCCCAGCCGCCTAGTATTTGGAAGCCTATTGGGGGGAGGATACGGTTTATATAAAAGGCAGGCGAGGCGATAGAGTGGAGCCGAGCCAGCCTTGGCCGGCAGACTAGCTGGCTCCAGCATGCCATCTCTCTCTCTCTCGCTGTCTCACCATGGTGGTAGGACCATGGATATGAGTTGTAGAAGGGTAGAAGGGTGTGATGTTGGGAGCAAGGTGTGCAAGATAGGAGGCAGCCATATTTGTATTCTATGTATTGTATATAGAGCTGGCTCCATTATACCACTCCCCTCTCCCTTTCTCTCTTTCCATGGTGGTAGGACCATGAATATACTGTATAATACTACGGACTGGTGGTGGAATTCCACTGGAACCATAGAGTTGTAGAAAGGTAGAAGGGTAATATGAAGGGAGTAAGCCTGTGTGCGGGTTAGGAGGCAGCCATATTTTGTATTCTTTCTCTATCCATGGTGGTAGAACCATACATATACTGTGGACTGGTGGTGGAAGCATAGAGTTGTAGTAGAACGGTGTAGGCCTGCGATTGTGGTGATAGAAACTGGGCGTGAAGGGAGAATCTATTACTGCTATGGGGGACTGGTGGAAGCACCACAGAGTACTACAATTACAAAGTAGGCAGAACATAACTATTGGTACTGGAAATAAATATTCAATTGTGCTCAATATTCAAAATGTTATTAGGTCAACTGAAGTGTAAATTTATTCTAGTCATGTTGGGAGCCTCCTATCTTGCACACCTTGCTCCCAACATCAATATATTCTAGTCACTCACTAAAAGTACACATATGTAGGATTGTGTGGCTAAAATCTCTGTGCTTCATAACTTTACATTATATAACATTTACAATAGTCTCCAAATTTTAAGCACAATTAGAGTATACCGTACTGCTACACAGCTCTATATTTCCGAGGTTTCCCAAGTCATAATTATTTTTTCCTATAGAGTATTTGCCATGAACATTATTATTCAAAGTCAAACATCCAAAACATTTCCCTGTACATAAAATATGATATAATTAGAGTGAAAAGATACTCTTGCTAGATATGTCTGAAGGTTGAATCAACATGGGGAGCGGTAGTAATTGAGGAAGGCAAGTTTACATTTCTCTGGCTAGATGTGGCTGTCTACCATTTCCATGCTTATTACAATCATTGTATTCCTGTATTTCCCTCCAACCAACTCCACCCCCCCCCCCCCCCCTAAGAAAAAATATGGTATAGAAAAACAAAATTACACCAAAAGTTGTCTTTTCTCCAGTGCACCTCCCCATGCATGGCTATTGATTAGCAGACAGCTGCCCATAATTAATCATGTGGGTTTGACCCAGACTGCTAGTCGTCAGCGTGCCTCCATGCCTGCTCCAGTATGACAACCAGAGCTTCTGATGTCACTAATTATGGGCCCACTGACGCTAGCCTCGCATTGCCAGACCCCAACACAAGGTCTGAACTGGTGGGTCAGAACCGTTTTGAAATCTAAAGCCAGGCCTCATGATCGCTAAAATTGGACCCTGAAAAGGCCAGGACAGCCCTATAGTAATCAGACTTTTCATGAACAGTGACATCCTATTTAAATTGTTGTAAATTAGACATTAGAAAATCCACATACAAATCGGACTTTAATAAAATTTAAAAAAAATACAAAAAAACAATTTGAAATCCACATGGTACTGAGAGAAGGGAAGTAGGAAAAATAATAACTGTGATATTAATTTACACTTAGTGCATTAACAATTTGACATCACACATTATACGCCATTTCCACCAGATAGTACAATTGTTATCGATGTAACACATTGGGAAAAAAAATTCACTCTAAGGCAAAGGTTCAAGAGTTCTTACCAAATTTGTCACCATCCCTCAGCCATGTAATAAGAATTACTAGTACATGGAAGTGTAACCAAAGTTAGAACGGGGATAATAAGCTTGGAATCTTTATATTTAATTACCTTTACCATCTTTTTTTATGTACGAGCATAACTGTGTCACAATTACATAATTAAATTGAACTACTATCTCTCTGCTGAAAAGGCAGACTAGCGATCTCTAGCCCAAGTTAAGAAGGGTGATGCGCTCTAAATATTTCATAACCGGATTGAGGCGAGTCTGTTCAGAAGTGAGGGTAAAAAAGGGGGCTTCTGGGTTAGGACGATGACGGCCGGCCGGTTAGCCAAGAGAACTGTTTCCATATCCATAGACGGAACTCTTTGGGAGACGGTTGTTAACCCATTTCTAGAGGAAGTACTTAATATCAACAGTTATGGTAGGCCTGTTTCCTTAGCGAGAAACACTTGGACGTGACGCCGACACAGATGTATGCATCACCCGCTTTTATGTGACAAATGCAGTTGCGTGTGGGAAGTATTCGAGGATTAGCTCATCACTGTGTATATGACAAATGTTTGCAGTAAAGAGTGCAAATTTGTGCCTGGGTGTAAGAGCTCACTGTAGAGATAATACATGACCCGCTATGATCCTGTAAGCTGTTGAAATTGTTTTTGTTGTTTTTTCAATTATGTATAATGTTTGGCAAGTAAACTATTATTTCAGTGCATGTTTGGTCCATGGCGACAAGCTCTTTGTCTGTAACACTCAGAAAGTGAAACTATACTACATGCATTTTAAAAACCCTTATAGAAATTTAAAAACAAGCAATCAACCATAATGGTCCTTTATGTTGTTAAAATAGCCTCTTATCCTTTCTAACCAGAATATGCATAAATAAACTGTCTCCTCAATGTCACAAACACTTACAACTAGAATGAACTTCTGGAGCATGTCCAAACTCTAAAGCCCAAATGGAAGGTCCAGTCAGCTGCTTAAAAATGGTTTTGGTTTTTCCCAGTAAACAAAATGTCAGAAAGCGGGCCCACCGAATATGAATTTGCTCCTGGGGAAACATGTCAGGCCTGCATCTCTCAAGTCTCAAGGATTATTAGAGCCAGAGTTTTTGAAATATGTTCAACAGTTGCACCCATTAACCAGGACTCCCATTGCTAGTTAGGGAAGACATGTGAGGTTGAGGATTGGGGTGGGGATGAAGGGGGGGGGGGGGGGGGGGGTAGAGTAGTGGAGGAGAAGACTCCCGAACTGGTAGTGAACAAAGCTCTTGGGTGAAAGTGGAAGTGGAAGATGTGATAGTATATAGCCTAGTGAGTATGAGGCGGTGGCAGAGCTAATACTAGGTAGGGGTGGGTGGGTGGATCCTATGCCATGGCTCAGGAGGATAAACTAGGGGGGGGGGGGGGGGTGATGAGGGATGTATGGAGGAGATGGTTATACAGAATTAGTATTAAAATAATAGAGTAACTAACCCATTACCTTTGCTATAGGATCCCGGTAAGGCCTGTTTTAAACTCTTTATTACAATGATTGTAAATTCTAGTAGGAAAAACTATGATGTGAAAGTAAATACACACACTGATGTACATGTAGTTAAATCTACCCACAAATAATTAGAGACTGTCTATAAGTATAATAGTATTGAATAATTACTTTCTGACTTTGCAGGAGACACGAGAATGAAGCAAACTGATTATGTATGTCATATTCTATTTGTTTCTGGAGGCATTTTGTATGTTAATGAGCCTTTCACAAATGAAACAAAGGGGGAAGGGAAGGGAGTGAGGTGAAGTTTGCATTTCTTAAGGAGTTGGCCACCGGAAGACAGGGGTAGGAGGGAAGCCAGATGCCTTGGGGTGAACAAGAGCCTTGAAATCAATGGCTGCTTGACCTTATGAGGATGCAGACACACTGCACACTGTCCCCCAAAGAATATGGTAAAATACCTCTTTCACATCGAAGGCAGGATTAAAACTCCAATCAGTTGCAATCCATTGCAAAGTTGCAATTAATTGCAACTCAGAAAATATGCACTCTGAGCCTTGCATTTAGTCATGTTTTCTGACTTGCAATCAATTGCAGACTTTTTAACTGCTTCAGAAACCTGTCTATTAATTTGTGAGATGTGAAAGGTGTTTTGGTGTTGGAAGAACGTATTGAGGCAAGGCAGGCTAGTATACTGGCAAAGTGTGCCCTTAGAACAATCTAGGGAGTCAAGATTCTAGAAGGAAAATGATAAATCATATATTTCTTGCAATACACACTGTAATTGGAAGAGACGGCAGGGCCAGGTTAGTTGGTTTAGGTAAGAGCTCTGGAGCTTGTTCTCACTCTTAGTACCAGCTGCGGTTCAAGTTAAATATATCTATGGTTGAGAAAAGTGACATGGGGGTCCTCTAAGTTGTTTATTGCTTGTATCTATGGTATGTGAATGCTTCTAAGACACAGTAATTCCCAGTTCTTGGGTAGTTACTTTGAATTTTCCTGCGCAATCACATTCCTTGCTTTAATATCAAGATGGGCCTGACAGAAACCTGGATGCATACAGAAATTACTAGGATTTTGTCACACTACATGCATGTATGAGCCGATATACATGTCTAATGTGATCAGAAAACGCACAAAATCCTACAACAGCATGAACAGCTTCTCTCCTACATTAGACCAAACAACTGTTCACTTTTGGCTCGGAAACAGATCAATTGTTCCATTTTGTGACGTTTTTCAACCCACAGAAATGTGACAATGTTTTGGTGGGTTTATAAAACGAGCAGCAATACACATTTGCCACAGTCTAGCCTATGATGCGATGTGATGTTATGTCATTTATCTTACATTTTCCGAAATGCTTGTAGACATGTATGGCGTCATTCTGTTTTCACGATTGGACCAACTGCAGACCACCTGTTACGGCGCTCCACTCGCCGAGTAATTCTCTTCGTTTGTTGATCAGGAGAGTTTTTGAACTTACTATTTGCCTCTTAGCGGGGCTTCCCTTTGATTCAAACCATGTGTTCTTTTGTCATTCGTTGTGTGTGATTTTCTTTTTCCCCGTTTCTGTGGGCAGCAGGAGGAAAGGAAAAGGAGAAAGATGAAATTACGAGAAAAATTGGTAACTGTTTTGTGTTTTCTGTGACAGGGTTTGAGTGGCATTTATTTAGGGGTTCCCAAATATAGCCTCTCTCTGGGAGTTTTCTGTCTTCTGTCATTTCCTGTGTGGCCAGAGCAGGGCTGTTGATTTCTTTTCCTTTACATTCAGCGTTTCCTGCCTTGGCACCAACTTCTCGTGTGGCGGTTATGACCATTTGCCCTATTCCCAGCGCTCCGTCCTCGTTGATTTTGCCGTAAAAATACTCTTTGAAGCTTGGCTTACTTGACATAACTCTTTGTAGCAATGTGGTTTAAGCTGAAACAATGATTCCCAAACCAGATTTGTTCCCCCTGCCTACTCTGTTTCGCTTTGCTTTGTTTTGGTTTGCGAGACGCTGTGTCTCTCGGCCAGGATGTGCCTCTGTCATTCAGGAAATAATTATTGGTAATGATGTGAAAATAATTGGCTGTCCTATCATCTGTTCATCACAATGGTGATACAAATATTGTGTATCATTCTGTAACTCATAATTACTCAGTCTTTTTTTTTTGCAATGTGTATGTCCTGTACTCTCAGTATATAGCAAACTCCTTGGGAAAAGTGAAATTACTTTGTTTAATTTAAGGATGTAGAACAAAGTAACAAATAACAAAAAAGTATCCGGGTTGCAAAACAATGAATTGCAAAGAAAATAAACTTCAGAGCCTTGGGAAATACTTTTTTGTACATTTAACAACATTTTGTTACATCATTGTTTTTATGTAAGTCAGAGTCACCTGCTTTAGAAGAAATGTAGTTTCTAACTATTCACTTTTTAAATATTTAACCATGTCTTTCTCATCACTGTCCTTAATAAACTCTTCACGTTATACTAATGATGTCTTTTCCCCTGGTCTTATCTTCCGCTACAGATGTGGATCCCAGCGTTGGCAACCGGAGACACTGGTGTCACGCCGTGTACTGGGAGCAGAGGACGCGCGTGGGACCCATGTACTCAGTATTCACAGATTCTGTAAATATCTTCTACGACCTACCTCACGGTGACGGATTCTGCTTAGGCCTGCTCAAGCGGGAAGGCCGGCCGGATGCCGTCGCCAGAACTCGACCGAAAATCGGTTACGGGCTCACGATGAGCCGGGACGACGACGGGGTGTGGATTTACAACCGGAGCAACTATGCCTTATTCGTGAACTCTCCCGCGCTGGATATACCTCACTCCCGGACCTTCACGGTGCACAAGCTGGCGCCGGGATTCTCGATAAAGATCTACGACCACGCCAAGTCCAAGTTGTTAGAACTGATGCACCGGGTGTCGGAACCGCCCGACGGCCCGGTCAACCCGCACTCCATACGCATCAGCTTCATCAAGGGTTGGGGGCCGCACTACTCGCGCCCCTTCATCACGTCATGTCCCTGCTGGATCGAACTCATAATGACGCAACCACCCCCTCGGTGATGAACACACACAACGTCGCAGTATATTACTTTTAGATTAATATAATATTTTATATTATATATATTATATATTATAATACCTGTACATATGGACTCATTTTTACAATTGTAATTTATGGTGTCATGCATACGTTCATTCAAATATTGTATACTCCTTTTTCCATCCCTTTTCCTCCTCTCAGACTTTGCTAACAATCTCTTTTTCTTCCCTCCCTGTTTTTGTTTAAATTATCTTTCTTTCATTCATTCATATACCTCTGTTCTTATTCAAATTTACCCGTTCTGTCGACATGTTCGTAACACTTATAGTGTTGTTCATGTGATGGTCAAAGTTACTGTTTTATACCTGATGATGATGATGATATGAAAAAAGTGAATTACAAAAGAGAAAAAATATGGTATTGAATTAATAAACTCATATGCACCATGAATGAAATATATAAATCTAGAATGTTTTATGTTTCTTTCTTTTCATAGATGGACTTGTGTCATGTAGGGGTTTTACTTATAAGATATTAATCCCCAACGTAAATATCTAGGCCCTGTAGGCTGTTGCAGAAAGAGTTACAAGGGATTTGAAAAGTGCAATCAATTGCAAGTCAGATCATGTGTCTAAATGCACAATTCCGATTGGTTAATATGTGCATATTTTCTGACTTGCAATTAATTGTAACTTTACGATCGATTGCAACTCTTTCTGCATGAGCTTCCAGTATAGACTAAAGAGGAAGTATAAAACTGATTGGATCTTCTTGTGTACATCTGTGCTCCTGTATTGTGTACATGTACATTAAATAGTAGAAGTTTCAAACAAAGAGAAGCAGTAGCATTCCTGCAAATTATTATGGCCTCAATAACTAATTATTTTGAGAAACACACATTGGGATTATTTACACCCACCCTTTACCACAATAGCACAATCCATGATTGACATTAAGCTTAATTGACATACAATGTACTTGAACTGGTAGTGGTACAGTACATGATTTGAAGAAGAAAAAAAATGAACATATAATACAAATCATTAACAGTATTTTCAGCTTCAGTAATATTAAAGACAGAATGATATGGGGCAGAATGTCATGTTTTTGATGATGTTGACGATGACAAAGACAATGTTGATGATGATGATTGTAACGGTGATGACAATGATGATGGTGATGTTGATGATGGTGATGATGATGGTTTTATGATGATGATAGTGATTTTGATGATGATAGTGATGATGATGATGATGACGATGACGATGACGACGACGACGATGAGGATGGTGAGGATGATGATGGGGTGATGATGACGATGATAGTGATGATCAGGGTGGTGGAGATCATGTTGGACTAAATAATAGTTGTCACAAAACATACATCCCTTCCAACTTTGATAGAACATGTTACAAATTAGGCAACAATAAATATGAAGTTAGGAACCCCAACCCTTTGTTTACATTATAAGTAGGTGACCAACGTGCATGCATATTCCCCTGTGATTTCTATTACACATAAAGGGCATATTAAACAATATCACATATTTTTACTTTTCAAAAATTCAAGCCCGTAATGAGTATATCCTTGATGTGGACAAATAACCCCTGCACAATACGCAGCCATTTTGTTAGCACTCTGCTGACAAAATATTGGTTAGTGTTACAATCATTTCGATATGTTACAAAATACAATTGCATATTTGTAACAAATTTTTTTGTTGAGGTTTTGTCAACTTTTGTTCACAATTATGGAGACTTTATACAGTATTGTATGTACCATTTGCACGTACATTGCACGATCTGTATACTATATAGTGGGATGATTGTAGTGCCATTAGGAGAAATACACTGAATAGGATTACGATAAGCATGGTTCCTGTTGATGGGTTTTGGCCCATTTTTTAGTTACGGATGGGTCGGTATCTTGACTGGGATTGATGTCGATAAATACGGCGGGGGATGTGGGGGAAAATGGTATTGGATGGTCCGCTAATACTCCGCTGGCGTTCCCCTAGACTGCGCCCATTCAGGTCCCGCGCCTAGCTGGTGCCAGCCTGGCTCTGCGAACCCCGCCAGTGGCGGCGGCTTGAATGCATTGAATAGGCTGGGAGCCATACATTTTTTTTTTTTACTTATCCCATTCGCTTTGCTTCGCCGTGCGGGGTCAATTCAGCTCGGGCACGCTCGGTTTAGAGTTGTGTTTTCCGTGCCCCATTAATCTTTCTCATACTGTGTACTACATGTACTACACACCCCTCTAACTTACTTATAAATCTAAAAATGAATTCCCTTATAAATGCAAAGCATCACGTACACACATTTTGATACATTCATCATCATAATATCAGTTATATGTAGTATCTATTCATATAATCTGCACATCATCAATAGGGTCATTTTGTATTCAGCAACACGCCAACAGTACCATCGTGCCCCCCGAATCGAACATAAATCGATAATGAAAACTACCCATGGCCTAGATCTTGACATAGATGCATGTTACTTGCATTAAAGGGATAGTCATGCTACCAAAAAATATATATATTTCGAAGAAGCGAAATAAGAGAAATCATCTCTAAAAAGTATGACTCTTTGGAAATAAGCATTCTTAGAGATGGTATTGTATCACATCGGGCGCTTTATGAATCGAAACTATAGCATTATGATTAGTATTGATTACCGTGGGGGATTCAAATTGGCAACATACTCTGACATTTGTGGCAAGAATTCCCATGGCATTATGTTTTATTCACATATTTTGAGTATTGTTTTCATTTTTCAATTTTCACTCAATTCCGAAATGTATCAAGTTCCCCCTTCATCCGAGTTAAATATGTTTTGTAGAAACCATTTATATAAAACATATTGTGAGTTAGGGGAGTGGAACTGTGTGACTATGAACATGAAGAACATTGGAAATAAGTGTAAGTACTATTTCATATTGACAGTTATCCACAATTATTTTTGTAAGAGTGAGTTGCCAATTTCAAACTCCTGTGTAATTAAATGGCTATTTTCCAAGAGTCATAGTTTTTGATTTTATCTTGACCGATTTTGCTCTAACTTCAGTTTATCCCCCCTATTCAGATTCTTATAGTTATAATGAACTTAATTTGGTAGCACTGACCCCATCCCCCTCCCCCCTCTCCCTCTATTTAAAGGGGTAGTTCAGTTTTGGTATTGAGGGCGCTGCACGAAATAATTTTTTTGTGAGATAATGAAATACTGAAATTTGAAAGAGCATACAATTTTAATGGCAGCATAAACTTTATTTGATCAAAATCGGTTCATAAACGGCTGAAATATCAATAAATATATCCGATCGTAATAATTCTGGGGCCCAGATTTATGCGATGATTTTTTTTTTTTTTTTTACAAAAATGCTAAAATCTTTTCGAAAATTTTCAAAAGAAAATAGTTGTTGAAAATAGTTGTTGATGATCTCTCTATTCAATCATTATTTCAACAAAACATCACATGCATAATTGTGTATGAAAAATGGTTGAAACCAATGCTTTTTTAGAGAGCGCCCTCTTGTGTTTTAATGGATTTAAAACAATTATAACAGGCTTTTTACTTAGTCGTTTGTAATTTTCTATACCTTTTGAGCATGGTAGAGTTATAACTATTAGTTTGAAATTTTATTGTGCAGGTTTTGGTTACTAAAGCTCAGCCTTACCAAAACTGTACTACCCCTTTAATGCGTATGATTATACGTAGTAAATCATGTTTTAGTAATCAACATTTAAAATGGGGTAATTACTTAACTTAGTTACTAAGTTCATAATTTCATTAATACAAATGAAGTACATTATCAGCAAACATATTATGCAATTACAAAAGAAATTGAAGCAGATACAATGAAAGATGTGAAGTTTAACATTATTTATACTCATGTTAAAGGTAAAGCCTTCATGGAAGCTCGAAGGAGGGATATGCATGTAAAATTTACAAAGTATCGTTTGAGACTCGATTAACTTTTTTAATTCAACCAAAATCACTTGGAGTTTTCCCACTTCTCTTGTACATTGATGTTTGGATTATGGTAACAGAAAAATGGGTGTTGATTTCTTAAATGTCTCCCGAATCATTGACATATTTAAGGTTGAATTTGAGATCGTCTATAGACGGTTTCCGACCGTAGTCAAGAGTATCTGAATTCGGATACTCAATCGTCCATCCATAGTTACCAAATTCGGATACTTCACGCGAACGCGATTTTCTCTGTTTTCACTAGGTAAACTTAATTAATTTTCTATGAAATTCTCACATATATCATGAAGAATCTTACAATGAAATTGGTATATGATTAAAGTCTCAAACATTATTTTTTGGGGAAATATAATGTTAATGGATCACTTTAAACAGAAAACAAACGTCCACCTAAAAAAGCTGAATACAAGCTTATTGTATTGCGTATCAGTATTTTGTTTGTTTGTTTTGCTTGATCGATTTTATTTCCGAAACCAATTTAAAAACACAACAACCATGACAACAGAATTAATCAACAATAAACAACAATAATCTAAAGGGAAGTAAAAATGTTTAAACAAAAATAAATATAATATATAATTTTGTTAAAAGGAACAAAGAGAATTGATAAGATCAGTTGCGTAGCTTTGGTCTGCCAATGCAGACAGTTTTGGGCACACTCTGAGATTATTTTTTTAAAGGGATCTAGTAACATTGTCTAAATCCTCAAAATCCAATTGGAATTCTAGCTGTTTCCTCATTATACCTTAATTGGACGGGTTTCGGCTTTTCGAATTTCCCTTTCGTTAAAAAGACATTTACGATTGAAGTGTTTAGATGTTGAATTATCCACTGGATAGTCGTAACCGTGTCAGTGCAATGAGTTAGTGAATATCACTTCGCATTTTTGCTCATTACTCGGCCATATAACGTCCATTTAACTTAAAATGTTCACACAATACCTAATGGACATATCAGATAACAACAATATGTCAACTATTCATCACTTTTTGCACATGTCTACAAAGTTACTTCTTTTAATAAACAAATTCAGGGCCGGATGGTGCCATCTTCTGAATGAGATGCGGCATGTAAAGGACACAGAACAAACAAAACAAAAAACACCGATTATTTTAATTGCTTTTACTAAAAAAAAAAAAAAAATGTAACTACATTTTAACAAGTGGTTTGACTTCAATGCATTCATATTACGAGCCCCTCTGCTTAACCCGTTTACTTTAAAGAGACCCGAGTAAAATTGTCTAAATCCACAACATTTATGTGGAACTCTAGTGGTTCTCAATCTCACATACCTCAATGTTTACCGATAAAATCCACAACATTTATGTGGAACTCTAGTGGTTCTCAATCTCATATACCTCAATGTTTACCAATAAATTTTAATTCTAGTGGTTCTCACAGACTTCATTGTTTACCAAACAATAAACGCAATGGAACAGGTTTCGGTTTTCCAAATTTCTCTTTCGTTAGAAATATATATTTTTTATTGAAGTGTTCGGATTTGACATTTTTGAGAAATTTAAACTGTATACAAAGTCGGTGCAATGAGTTCGTGAATATAACTTTTCATTTTCGTTCATTACTCGGTCATATAACACTCATTTACCATGGAATTTTCACACATCACTCAGTGGACATATTCCAGAAATACACATTTTTATCAAAGACTTCTTCATTTGTGTTCACATGTCAACAAAGTTTTGTCAAACTAGTATACGGCAAGTGACACCCTCATGCATATATAGCTATATTCGTTCACCACTACCTCAAGTGAATGTGGCGCCAATAAAATACCAAGATGCAGTGTACATGTCGGTGGTGTGGACTAGGATTAGGAAACCGAGCCTATAGTTTGCCGGTGGTCCACTACACCATAGTCCCAATTCTTTCCGCTAACGACTCAAACGTCCCCCATCAAGCTCAAAATGACCAGTGGGCAGCATAACAAAAAGAAGAAAATGCTCTAAATTTGCTGGTCGAGCCCTTTTATCGACTAGAATATGGTAATTATGATTATGCTGTAATAATGACCCGCATGTGACCACTTTTTAACGGGGAGAAATTGGACCAAAAGAGAAGGGGGGAGCTGTACTGGTGAAGAAAAGAAAAAAACAGCTCGATTTTGAACCAGTTTAGTCGAATTTTCACGGTAATTGCTGAAAATGGCTAGTTAGGTGCTTATACTTATAGGAGTAGCCATGAAAATGGAAGGGGGCTGTTCGCGTCATCACTTCATGATACCGCACGATTAACAATCCTGCCAACGGGATTAGCAAACCTGCCAACTTTCCACATTATCAGGCGACAGGTTGGCCAGTCATTTAAAGTTAATGTATAACCAGTCAACCCGGTGCCATTTAGCCAAATACTCGGGTATAATTCGGGATAATTGCTGATTTTTTAGGAGAGAGGTAAATATTCCAGAGATTACGTAATGTCAATGTGTATGGTGGGCTTTCTGTGTATGCTTAGCAGCTATACTAAGACTGGTACGCCAACGTTTAGTACATGTAGTGTGAGCGCGCAGAGATAGCTACTTTAGACTTCGTTCAAGGCGTGTCATGTAGTTCTCATCTTCGTTTCGTATTTTTGTTTTCATAATTTTCTCTTTCCTTACCACCTTCTCCTGTCTCTCATCCTCCTACTCCCGCCCCTCTCCACTCTTTATCATCCTCCTTTCCTTCTCACCCAATCCCCTCCCCATGCTCTTCTTCCCCTTTCTCTTCTTCTTCTTCTTCTTCTTCTTCTTCTTCTTCTTCTTCTTCTTCTTCTTCTTCTTCTTCTTCTTCTTCTTCTTCTTCTTCTTCTTCTTCTTCTTCTTCTTCTTCTTCTTCTTCTTCTTCTTCTTCTTCTTCTTCTTCTTCTTCTTCTTCTTCTTCTTCTTCTTCTTACTTCTTCTTCTTCTTCTTCTTCTTCTTCTTCTTCTTCTTCTTTCATTCTTATTTCCGCTTTCCACTTTGCAGTTACACCCCTCTATATATCCCGGTAATTGTTCTTTCTCCTCTTCTCTATATCCTTCTTTCTCTTAACCATTTCTGTCTTTCCTCTGTATTATGTTACGATCTCTCATCTCTCTCCTCTTCATCTCATCTCCTGTTTGTGTTATTGTTGTTGTTGTTGTTGTTGTTGTTGTTGTTGTTGTTGTTGTAGGGATGGTAGCGCCACCATGTCTTTTACATTAAACAAAAAAGAAGGAAAACGAAGACATGCAAAGTACATTTTCAAACTAGGTAAACTGAATACAGAATTGAATGATAATGTTCACAACAATGTTTTACAGCTTGTCAATAGGAGGGGGCGATTTACAAATCTATCACGCCCTAACGAGGCAATCGAGACACGCTAAACGGAATAAAGTCGAGTTGATGGGACGCCGTATTGTCTTATAGCAATTTCAGTGGCGTAGCTAATGCATGGGGAACAGGAGGGGAACCGCCCCACCACCAACACCTGTGTGAAGTCCTGCTCCCCGCACTCCCCAGCCCCCTCCTCCTTTCCCCACGGATATATCACTACAGGAATATACAAATACACACGTTGGTTCTATGCCGATGTTGGTTGCCCACCCCCTCTAAAACAAAAAAAAACAAAACAGATTGGGAAAACTGCCCCCATAATCTTCCCCAGCCCCGCCCCCCTCCCACAGCCCGTGTGCCTTCGCATGGGGTACACCACTGACGCCAACATGTCTTAGTTATACTTATAGCAGACTGTTTTCTGTTCAGATTTGTGTCCCTTCAGACAGAATATTGATATTATATAGGTATTCATCGGAATTACATCGTAAACTAATAATTATACTATGATCATAAAACGGCTTTGTTCATGTGACATGTTATACGTTATTTTATGGAGGTCTATAATGATTATCGGAATATTATGGAAGAGGGATCTTACAGTACAGTACCTTTTGTAGACATGTGCACAAACTGACGAAGGCAGTGGCTGATCCAGGGGGGGGGGGGGGTTAGGGGGTTTAACCCCCCTTGGGCTGCCAAGTGAAAATGTATCAGTGAAAAAAGTGAAGAAAAAAAAGTGAAAACAAATCACTTACGGGGGTTCAAAACTCCCCACTCGCCGCTGGAAGGGTTGATAAAATTTTTGATGTATTTTTGAATTTTGTGACCCAATATGTCCACCGAGTAATGTGTGAAAATGTCAAGTTAAATAGGTATGGCTAATTAATGAGTGAAAATGCAAAGCGATATTTTCGAACTCGTTGCACTAAGTTTGTACACATTTAAAATTCTCCGAGGGAGATTTTTCAAACACAAACATTTCAATCATGATTCATATACATCTTTATAACGAAAGAAAAATTCTTAAAACTGAGACCTGTTCCAAGTTCCTAGTGGTAATACGAATACAAGGTAAGAGAGAAGTGCTAGGGTTCGCGACTGCCGCGACTTATCAGTCGCGGTAGTCGCGGCGACTCGGGAGACCCGAAAATGGCTTGCAATCTCACGAAGGCGCTGCCAAGGCGACGTCCGAGACGTCTCCGCGACGTCTCCGCAACGTCTCCGATAGGTCTCCCTCCACAAGGTTGCGGAGATGTCGCCGCGACTTCTGCCTGTCTATATATACCTAGATCTACAACAAGATGATAAACACCTCAGTCACGTGGTCTCTAAAGTGGGTCAAGCAACGTCAAGCAGTGTCGCGGAGACGTCGCCGCAACGTTTCCTCTTTGTCGCCTTGGTCTCCAGTAGGTCTCAGAGACGTCGCGGAGACTTGCTGGAGACTGGAAAAAGTCTCCCAAAAAAAAATCATGTTTGATTTCCCCGCGACTCACCAGAGACTCGGCTAGTCTAGTCTCCAGGAGACGTCGCGGAAACGTCGCGGAGACGTCTCCGCGACGTCGCCGCAACTGATGGAGACGTCTCCGCGACGTCGCTGCAACTGATGGAGACGTCTCCGCGACGTCGCCGCAACTGATGGAGACGTCGCCGAGACCTGCTGGAGACTGGAAAAAGTCTCCAAAAAAAAAAAATCATGTTTGATTTCCCCGCGACTCACCAGAGACTCGGCTAGTCTAGTCTCCAGGAGACGTCGCGGAGACGTCGCGGAGACGTCTCCGCGACGTCGCCGCAACTGATGGAGACGTCTCCGCGACGTCGCTGCAACTGATGGAGACGTCTCCGCGACGTCACCGCAACTGATGGAGACGTCGCCGAGACCTGCTGGAGACTGGAAAAAGTCTCCAAAAAAATCGAACATGTTTGATTTCCCCGCGACTCCCCGGAGACCCGGCTAGTCTACAGGAGACGTCGCGGAGACGTCTCCGCAACCAGCGGAGACTCGAGTCGCCAACAGGTCGCCAACTAGTCTCCAGGCCAGTGAGATAGGGCCTTAAGTTTTGCCGATTTTGACAATGATACGAGGTCACGAGCTCACTAAAGAACAAAGAGTTAAGAAACACACACCTTAGGCAGCATATTAGGGGCTGTGGCAGATGCCTTTGCTCAAGAATATCCCGAGCGACCTGCACCACCAGCCAAAACAACCATTCGGACATTCGAAGTACAAACATGAGAAGTCAACATGAATAACGGGGGCTCAGGTCGGAGAACAACTCCTTGAGTAGTTACTGTCGATGCAGTCAGATCACTTCTTAATAAGCCCACGTCACCCTGAAAAAAAGTCCTGTTAAGATGTTTTTCAGGGTGACGTCCGGACGTTACCACGACTTCACCCTGGCCCGACTTGGTTGAAATTCACCCGAACGTAGGCCTGATTGTACCGTCTTAACAGGAAAGAGGTTGGTTCTTAACCGGACAACGTCCAGATGTCACGCTGACATTTGGGGCCTGTTAAGACGGGGTATTACAGACCATCCAGAACAGTGGTCGTCGAAATGGCGTTGGACTAAATAAATCTGGTTTCTGCAGAATAGTGAGATATGATCCTTCTATCATCTTAATTCTTTGGTTAGCCATATACCAAATGATGTTTCGACATAAACTACATCACGGTGACTTCGTCACTACAACATCCAATGAGGTTTTTGCTCAGTTTGTACGGACTTTACTCCATTCGACTTCTTTTTTTGTGGGGTTACCTAAAGAGAAACATCTACCCAAGACCAATGCAGGACTTAAACCCCTTCTTAATTGGGAAAAATAAACCTCACCTCGATGTTACCCGAGCGACATGTGGATGAGAAACGATGAGAAACAGTAGGGGTCAGGTCGTAAAACACGTGGCGAGCCTTCGGACCCATTCTTAATCTAGCATCCGCAAAATCCCTCACTCGGGTAGGTTACCATAACAACCGCACCTCCCTCATCACGCGGACAGCTGGGGCGACACGGAGTATCGGCGCGCGCTGTATTTTTGTTCACGGCCATGACGTCTTCTACCCGGTAACGTTCCGCACGCGTCTAATAGACGGTTATCAGGATGTCGTCCGGATGTCGTCCGACGTTACCGCGCTATCACCCTGACCCGACTAGGGTGAATCTCACCCCGATGTCGTCCGGATGTCGTCCTGATGTTATCCCGATTGGAGCTTCTTAATAAAAACGGTGTAGGATCCCATCGGACAACATCAGGACGTCACCGCGATTATTTTATTTTATAAGAAGGGGTTTTAGACAACCTCGGACAGCGCATTATCCGAGCCTGAAGTCGACATGCTTCCCACCTCTCTGAGAGAGGTCCTTCGGAGAGATGAGATGCAGGGCGAGATTTGTGCTTATCGTGATGATGGGCATGCTGAAGGAAACGGACCCTGAATCAGTGCAAAGAATAATAACGGTAAGAAACTAAACTCCTACATTCAAATATAACTTTTTATGATAATGGTATAGAGCCTAAGGGGTAATTGGCCTTGCATGGTATGAACAATGGCGTAGTGGGGTCCAGTGGCATGTATCTTCAACTCCGATCAGTCTGTTAGCCTGTGAAGGCTTTGTACTAAATGTCTATGACATATTTTATGAACGTCTGGAGAATAGACTAACCTCACTCAGTCTGAGCTGCTGTGATTGTGCATGATGCGTATACCTCGGGTCATCGACCATCGTATGCATGGTGAGAGGGGTTTTGAATAGCGGCGACACACTCCAAATGGCGACGATATAAAAAAATAAAAAAAATTATATAAAAAAAGAGAGGGAGAAAAAGATTGATATAAACAACAAATCTTAGCAGCGGAATTAATGTCCCCCTTGATATATGATTGGCAGCCTTGCACTCGTGTATCGAAGTCTGCACAATGCCTGTTTTTCAGCGGTCAGACATAAATTGATGATGGATTGCGTCGTTGTTGTTCTTTTTTTAGTCGCAGACAAAAGTTTAGTTGTTGGTTTTGTTCACTTTTGTTCATTCAATTGTGGTGGAAATACCTTTGTAATTTCTTTTTAATTTTGATCATTTGAATAGAAGGGGGAAAAGGGTTTTTTGTGGCGGTTTTTTGTTCAATGTCATGTATTTCTGGGTATAAATAATAGATCGCCCGCAAATTCAAAGTCAAACCAGAACGCTCCTTTGTATTAAACCTGATTAATTAAATAGCGGTGGAATGGTTAGTCTGTGGTGTAGTCAGTGTCCACCCCCTCTCTTTACCGAGGTGGTGCCAACCGAGACCAGAGGGGGGGGGGGGGGGGGGGGGGGGCAAACAGAGGGACAGGACTCTTGTGGAGGGACAGTCCGTAATGATAATTAGCTTTGTTTACTAGGGTAGCCTCTTCAGTGCATTTGCATTGCTCTCCCAGAATAGCAAATTGCGTGTAGATTTCGTTATTACTTCCATTATAACTTCCACTCAGTCCAAAATATACATTTAAATGATAAAGTTTGTATCTTTCTATATTATATTATTTCTTTATGCATTTCCTTCATAATTTCTTTATTTATTTCCTGTATAATTTCTTTAGTTATATCTTGTATCATTTATTTATATATTTTTAGTACCTCACTGGCGTCAGACGAAAAACAAAAACCGAAATTCATATCGATTGAAATGAAACTGAAAAGAAAAACTACTGTTTCCCCTAACAAACGGATTCAAACTGCAGACATACAAGAAGTAAACATTGTTAATTTTGAGAGAAATAGTGTTTGATGCTGCATCACGTATGTCTGTGTTTTGTGTGTGAAAGGGTTCATTATAACTTCACAGCATCAGGGGCGTAGCGTGGTCAGGCTTGAGTGGGGGGTGGCGTGGGGGGGAGCACGGCGGCGCGCGAATGAGTGGAGGGGCAGTCTGTGCACCTTATGTATTTATTTATATTTCACACAGATTTCCCCTTATGTTTTTTATTGTTTTGGCCAAATCATCGGAGGCGTGTGCCCCAGTGCCCCCCCCCCCCCCATAGCTACGCCATTGAACAGCAGTAAGTACTGTCGCCGTTCGTGTTCACCGCAACCTCTGCTGTCTCACCCGTTTTCCTCGAGCAACGCGCCAAAAGAAAAATCCCCCTTTCCAAACTAAACGTGTTTTGTGTGTGCGACGGATATGTGCGTGTGTCACGTAAAAGAATGCACCTAGCAACTATTAGCAGTGACACATATATATTTTAGGGTCACAGAGTTCACGAGTGTCACGGAGTTTGCAAGCGACATTATTTTTGCTCATAATAATCAATATTATTACAGGACGCATTCAATCAATTATAATTATTTACGTATAGTCTTGGCCGCCTTAACCATCACCGTCCGAGAGACGCAGCCTAGGTTCGAACCCGGGGACGATTGATGCAAAGAGCGGAGCTTTAACCAATAGACCAGATAAGAACACCTCTTCAATATCAATTTCGTATGTCGGAATAATTCATAAAGAATGATAGCTTGATTTTGATTGGTTATTTTATTCTGTCTTGCTCCTTTCAAGCAATACACGTCAAAACGATAACTTGCTAATCTATAGGGAACTATGTTGAGTGTTGACATGTGCAAAAAGTAATGCATGCATAAATGTGCATTGTTGTGATCTTATATGTCCACTAAGTAATGTGTGAACATTTCGCCTTAAATGGATGTTATATGGCCTAGTAATGAGCGAAAAGCAAAGTCATATTCGCAAACTCATTGCACTGACTTTGAACAGTTAACAATTTCCAGTGGATAACAATCCGAACACTTCAATCGCAAATATCTTTTAACAAAAGGGACATTCGAAAACCCGAACATTTTCCATGCCTATATTGGTAATACGAATACAATAAGGTATATAAATGAACCCCTAGATTTCTAATTAAAATTTGAGAATGTAGACAATGTTACTAGATCCCTTTAAAGCCTTTAGAAGAAGAAAGTGAATAATTGGAGCTCTCTTATAACTTTATTGATTATGTTCTCATATTGAAGTAAATTATTGCTACCTCGAAATAACCTTCACTGACGCCTTATTACCCTAACTAAATTGACAAAAAATAAAAGCCTTATGATTAAAACAAATCGTCTGGTATACTTTCGTTACAAGTCAAGGACATGTTTGAATCCTAATGATAGATCAAATTTCTACCGTGTTTTTTAAATATGTTGTCATAAGGGAGACGATAATCATATACGGGTACCCTCAATTAACCTGGAATTAATTTATGAATGCAACATTAAAACGTTTTACGTGGCAAAAAGGTGTGATAAAGGTTACAGGACTTTATGATAATAATAATATTAACTATAAGGGTCGTGTCTTCCGATTTATTGAAAATTGATCATAAAATATTTCGAAGTGTAGAACTAGTAACTATGTTGACATGCAAAACAAATAACAAAGCTGCGATAAAATGTGTATTTCTGCGATCCAATATGTCCACTGCATGACTGAGTGATGTGTGAACGAATCCATGGGAAATGAATGTCATATGACCGAGCACTGAGCGAAAATGCAGAGCGATATTTGCTAACTTTTCACCTATAGTTGAAAGTCTCTCAGGGAGACTTTCAATTCCGTATACTTCAATCATAAATATCTTTATAACGAAAGAAAAAGAAATTCGGAAACCCGAATCCAAACCGGTTCCAAGCTTATAATGGTTATACGAATGCAACGGGGTACATTTTGTAAGAACCGCTAGAGGAAAGTTTTTTATCATGTTTACGACCATATGAACATGAACGTCGCGCGCTGTAAACAAAAAAAGTAAAAGGGATAATAATTGTATACAAGTAATCAAAGTGATATTCAATTGCAAAACGTAATTTCAAAGTCGTCTACATCAAAAGAGATTGAATCCATCTAAAAAAATATTGATAATATAATACACCACCCATACTTTTACAAATATACTAACATTACAAGATGTTTTAGAATTTCGTTAGCATTGACAATAAACAAAATTTCAGCAATAAAAAATGAAATTAATTTGCTCTGGAAAAAAAAAATTGACAGCGCATGTCGGCAGGAACTCATTATTATAATCATCATCAAGATCTCAATCATAATTATACGAGTCATAATTATATAGATCCAGTCCCATCGTGCAGGCATGCGCCGGTAAAACATTCCTAATTGAAAGAAGGGGGAAGCTATAGCTATCTCGCTATCTATTCGCAACCTCATTCTAACATGTTTAAAGAAAATACGGCTAGTCCAAACAAGGCGAATGTTTATCAAGTCAACATGCGATCAATGTTGCAGTTTTGAAGGTTACTTGGTTAGGATGGCGTGTAGGCTAGGCTGTATATCGACTCAAAAGAACCAGTGGCGTATACAGATTTGGGCGGGGGGGGGGGGCATGTGGGAAATGATCGCCCTTATCCTGTGGACCCCCCCCCCCCCCCCCCAATACACACACACACACACACACACTCTCCTACCCTCATAGGCTTCCTAAAGAAAATATAACTATACGTAGACCAACGGGCAGGGGAGGTAGGGGAGGGCGTCATGAATGTGAAACGGGGGAAGGGGGGGGGGGGGGTGGTGGTGTGGTGGTGGTGGTGGTGGTGGTGGTGGCAGAACGTAGAATGGGCGATATACTGTGATGTTCACTTCATGCTGATACTGATTTCTATTTTCCAAACCAAGGCGGGGATGGGGAATGGGGCATATTATACACCATTATGCTGGCTAAACTACTAACTTACATGTATTTTTTTGTTGAGCTTGGCGCAGCCCTTTACATAAACTTAACTTTCAATGTATTTTGCCAAGCAAATACAACATACGAGGTAAGAAAAAAGCGATGCATAAAGTATCAAACGACAACAACATATTTGAGATAGCCCAATTAAATATTATCATTATTAAAATGATTATTTATAAACACAAGGAAAATTGCGAAGGAAAGAAATAAGGAAATGGTCCCTAGATAGAGAGATAAGTTACTTTGTTTCATGAGAATAAGTTTTTAGACAGTGAGTGCGCTTTAAAAATATTTATATCATTACTATTATATGCGGCTGACCAAATGACCATAGCGATCACTCCCCTCCCCCGATTTACAACTGACACCAATCACACCTCTCTAAGGATAGATAGGAGGCCCTTTTCCCGGGTCCTTCCAATGTATATATTTCGATATCGATGGTCCGTGCATGCCAGCATTTTTTCGGGTGTCGTCTGGCTTACCAGCGATTGTGGCGCCATTTACAAGTAGGTCGTGGTGATGATTATCCGGTGGTTGGTGGAGGTGGGGTTTGGAGGCATAATGCTTGGGGTGGGGGTTGATGAGCTAGCTATAGCAGGGTGTGTGGGTCCGTCTGCTTCTGTCCAACTTCAAATCATTGACTCGATTGTGGTTAAGTATAGTCATGATAGTGGTAGTAGTATGAATATTGATTTTACAAACGCAAAAAGAATCATGGGGGGTGGGTGGGGAATAAAGAAATACATAAGGTGTGCCCCCAATAACTCGCGTGCCCCCCCCCCCCCCCCCCCCCCGCCCCCACCCCCCTCAATCAGTCCGACCACGCTACGCCACTGGAGGGGTGGGGTTGTTGAACGATGTGCATGCAGGACTGTCTGATTCCGTCCTTCTTCAAATCGCTTGACTCTATACTGGTACTATAATTTATAGTGGAAGTATGAATATCAGGTTTCAAACTGTAGTATTGGTATAATATTGGTAATGTAAATAATAATGACATGAGTGCAAGTATTACAAGATGAGTTTACCATCATGGGATAACGCACTGTTAGTGACTGTTGGAATAACGCACCTTCGAAATCACGAACTTTCAGACCCAAAACAAATAATCAGAATAACGCATTTTCAGTAATAACAAACCTTCGAAATAACGAACTTTTAGTCTAACGAACCTTCGAAATAGCGAACTTTCAGACAACAAAAAATCAGAATAACACATTTTCAGTATACCAAACCTTCGAAATAACGAACTTTCAGACAGAAAAAAGAACAATCGGAATAACGCATTTTCAGTATAACAAACCTTCGAAATAACGAACTTTCAGACAAACAAACAATCGGAATAACGCACTTTCAATAACAAACCTTCGAAATAACAAACTTTCTGACAAACGAACCTCAGGAATAGCGAACTTTTGAATATAGATCTATCCTTTCGGATAACAAACATCCGGAATAACGAATTTTCAAACTAACAAACCTTCGGAATAACGATCATTCGTAATAACAAAGGAACGGAACAGCAAACTTTGGGATAACGAACCAACCTTCGGAAGAACATACCTTTACTTTTAGAATAACGAACTTTTGGAGTAACGGATTTTTGGAATAACAAAACTTTTGAATAACTATATTCTGAGTAGTAAAGATTCAAAATAACTAACCAACTTTCAGAATGACAAACTGTTGGAATAGCCTTACTCCATAAACAATTACTTCGAAATAACGAATTTTCCAAATAACAAACCTTCGAAATAGCTAACTTTCGGAATAACAAACCATCGGATTAGCAAAACGTTCGGATAACGAAACTTTTATAACCAACTTTCAGAATGACAAACTTTTGGAATAGCCAAACTCCATAAACAAACCTTCGGAAATACGAATTTTAAAAATAAAAAACCCTGGAAAACTTCGAAACTTTTGGATAACAAATCTTCGGAATGACAAACAAACGGAACAGCAAAACGTTCGGATAATGAAGCTTCTGAATAACACACTTTTAAAATAACAAACCCTCGCAATAACGAATTTTCGGAATAAGGGAACTTAAAAATAACAAACCTTCGAAATAACGAATTTTCGTAATACGAAACTTCAAAATAACGAACTTGCAGAGTAACGAACCCTCGAAATAAGGAGCATTTACAAACATTCTCTCTGAATATCGAGCCTTTGAAATAGCCAACCTCATCTAGAATAACAAACCTTCAGAATAACGACATCCACTGATTCTACACCACCTCATATCGATGTGTGTAGCTTCATAAAGTGTATTATAGCTTTTCCCTTACTCATATTCATATCGAACGGTTATACAGTCATCCATAAGCAGTTCATGGAATTTTGTAGTATAAATTCATGGCCATTTCAATTGCTGGGCATATGTTTGTAAAATATGTAATTATTATATCATGAACGTTAGTTCTACTATACTGCTGTGCAACACGATGGGATAGGTATGATTTTCAGTGCAACTGTCTTGGTTTTGTTATGTATGAATGTATGTGTTTGGATTTGAGTTTTTGTTCGTTCGTTCGTTCGTTCGTTTGTTTGTTGTTGTTGTTGTTTTTTTTCTTTCTTTCTTGTGTGTTGGTCTGTTTGTATGTGCAAATCATGTTTAATCTAATTCGTTTGATAATAGATTCCGATTTGTCCAACGAATATAATTGCCATATGCGTTATTTACAAGTATTAAGTATTAAAATGCATCTTTCCAAGTAGATATAGTTTCATATTCAATATCTAACCGGGTGGTTTTAACTTTTAAGTAGTACCGTTCAGAAGTAAAAAACAGATAACGAATGCTACTTAATGATTTGCACAGTCACAAAAAACCTCACCAACTGGGTACATTTTAATATGAACCTGCATCTGTACTTTTGGTTCGTTCTGTTATTTAGTTTGTTCCTATCAACTGAAAAAAAAGAGAAAAAAAGAGATGAGTTAGCTATCGCAACCAAAGTTTTGAACCTAACAGGAAGTCGAACCAAACACCAAAAATGTTGTGTGGGGTAGAGATAAGTTGCTAAATATAATTATACCATAGACCCTCGTATAGCAGCGACCGAGACAAGCCGAGATTGTGTCGGCTCTATACCCGGCGCCACTCTGGCTGCGAGCCGGGCACCAGCCCGTATGGTAAAATCAAGTTTGGCTGCATTTTACTTTTCATGATGTGTTCGGTGACTTCTGCATTAACCCAAAATCAAGTTGACTACCGCCGCAGACAGTACAATACAGTACATTTTATTTGGTTCGGTATTATGTTTTTCGTCATATGGTTTTCACAGGCTGGCTTGCGGGAAACCCCGCCTCTTTTAGACCCGAAAACGGTTCTGATTTCCGATCTATCATACTGTCAACCATGCAGCGGTACAAAGTGGGCATACTGACTGAGTTGGGGGTGGGGGGGGGGGGGGGGCAATTATTGGGGCATACTCTATGTTTTATTTATGTTATATTTGATATGATGCGATTTAACCCAAGATTCAATGTAACCCACTGTTGGGATTCGGCTCTAATGGCTCGCAAATGCTCTGTAATATTATCTAGGAGTTATTTGGTTTGTTTTACTTTACATGCGAGTTTTTTCCACAATGTCATGATGAATCGTTAAAACTAACTTGTCATGACATGTAATACACATTAATGTATCTCAGTTACCATGAAATGTTGGCCTAATATTTCTGTGTTTCTACTTTCTAAACACGAAACACATTTTCAAAATAACAAAGTCCCACAACGAATTTGTAGGTATTCGGTATTCCTATGTTATTAAAATGTGCATACATCTGATCTGTATTCATAGGAGATATATAATATCGGTTAAACCACTATTGGGCCATTCTTTGAAAAGTGAAACTTTTTCGGAAAAATTGAAGTTTTATTTTTCTGTAGTTTTGTTCCATTTTTGGAATGATCCATGTGTAAAGTTTCATGAAATACATGATTTGAAGTTTAAAATGAAACTTTTTTACTCATTTGCATAAATTTACATATTTCAATATTTTTCTAATAATCATAATTCAGAAAATAATCAAGATATGAAAAGGATAATTAGCAAGCTCATTCTTCTCACTTTCCTGTACAGGTTGATACCAACTTTGTAAAAATTCAACCTTTCATTCTTTTCTAAACCCGATATTATAAAATTCCCATTTTTCCATTCATATTGTACATGTCACACACGTGGCCACCCCAAAATGTCACACACGTGACCAGACGTTGCCACATAATTAAGTACTATAAAAAACAACGGTTTGATATAATTCTCATTCATTGCTATTGTTGTACTTACAAATGTATAGTACTTCTCTGGTAATAAGATGAACATTATAGCTATTCATATTTTAAAGAATTTTCCAAATGAAATTTAGTTATGAAAAAAGCGCTCCGTGCGAAGTCACACACGTGACCCATGCCATTTGACCTCTGACATTGAGTTACGAAATCCTTATAAAATCTTTTGTGTTAAGTTTGAAAGACTACAACATATTCAAGTCACATATGAAGTAAAAATCATTATAGTCTCATACTTACTGAAATATAAGCATCCCATTTCAAAATTTGTCATGTTTTGGGTCACACACGTGACCAAGAATGGCCCTATTAACGATGCGCAAATGAATGTGGAATCGACCTGTTTCACATAATAGATAGATATACTATCAATCAATGCCAAGGATACTTGTAATGCATAAGATAACTATTGTTTGCTCGTGGAACCAATTATATAATTCTGACCGGGTGAGGGCGCTAATCTCCTTCCGGTTACGGAAGTGATACCTTCACGACGATGATGACAACACACTTACCCCGACGATCGATTTTCTGTATAATATATTATTTTGGTTTAATTCAATAGATTATTACCAATTAAATTAATTACATTATGTTGAATTTCTAAGCTAATCGTGTTTCAACGTATAGTGTTTTTTTCTACATGGAAACTATTCCGGGATTTTGATATATATTTATATTTCTAGTCAGTTCCCTCTACTACAGTATGTTTGAATTTTTAAAAGATTATTAATTTTAGAGCCATCCTCAAAATATCAATGAGCATGATCAAGGTAAGTTTCAACCCTCCCCTTACTAGTGGGGTGAGGGTTTAAAGGGATCTAGTAACTTTATTGACATGTGCAAAAAAAGGTGACGAATGGTTGATAAAATGTATATTGTTGTGATATGATATGCCCACTGAGTAGTATGTGAACATGGATGTTATATGGCCAAGTAATGAGCGCAAATTCAAAGCTATATATTTTCGAACTCGTTGCACTAACTTTGTACACAATTAAAATTCTCAGAGTGAGATTTTTCCAACACAAACATTTCAATCATAATTCATAAATATCTTAATATCGAAAGAAAAATTCTTCACACTGAAACCTTTTCCAAGTTTCAAGTGGTAATACGAATACAACAGGGCATGGCCGAGTAATGAGCGAAAATGCAAAGTGATATTCACTAATTCATTGCACTGCCTTTTGCATACGGTTATGAATATATCCAATGGAAAATTAACAATCCGAACATTTCAATCGTAAATAACTTTTTAACGGAAGGGAAATTTGAAAAACCGAAACCTTTCCCATGATTATATTGTTAATACAAATACAACAAGATATGAGAGAACAGAACCACTAGAGTTTCAAGTAAGTTTTGGGGATTCGTTACTAGATCCCTGACAGACATGACAGAGACATAATTAAAGGGAAGGTGAAGTTCTTCTTGTCAAACTCAATTATTAGTGGCGGAAACTTTTTAAAAACAATTATGTGGGTCTACAATTCGAGCATGGTTAGTTATGTAATTTGTAATGATAGGCCTATGTTGCAAATTATAGTTACTAAAATTCAGTTTGACCATAACTGTACTTTCTCTTTAACAAGATGGGGAAGTCCCTGCCCAATCAAGTCATCCCTTAACTAAAGGGTTGCATCATAATCAGGCGAAACTTGAACGACTCTGACATAATTGAGTTTCTGACCTGTCACTCCGGATAATAATCAGACCAGAGGAAGATTACAAAACATCTAAATGAAGGGGGATATCATCTCTATAAACAAGACAGAAAACAGGGCAATTAAACGCTTGATTCGGTATGTCCGGCCCGACGCATTAACTAACTCCCCCTGCAGCGCAATCTCGCTGTCTCATACGAAGCTCCCGGTTGTCTGCCGGCAATTGCCCCCGGACCGGCCGGCTACGATTCGACCTCCGTCCCGCTCCAGTCTGGCTGCATGTCTCATGTGTGGCGGATTGAGATAACGAGTTACTGAGGCTCACGCAGTCATAATTATCGACTTACCAGTTACCACTCTACAATTAAACACACTCATGTATCATGTAATTGCGGTAGATACATTTAATGAATCAATTAAAACAAATCATATTTGACATCATATATAATGGGTAGGGTCAGTCATTGTTAGTCACAAGAAGTATAATTATATCCTCACTATAGTCACTTCAAACATAGAGTAATATGGCTACGAACACGCACGCAAGCACACACGCACGCACGAACGAACATGCAGCTACACATATAACACATCTTACATAATATACAAACACACAACACAAACATACACGCACAAACGCACATACCCACATGCACATACCCACAGACAGACGGACAGACACATACCATATCACACACACTTAGACATACCAAACACACATAAATACAGACATACGTACATACGTACACACGCACACACACATATACCACTCATATTTATATTTTTCGAAAGCTTTCGACCGTGTCCCCCATGAGCGCCTCTTACTCAAACTTAGACACTATGGCATCCGAGGCGAACTACAGCAATGGATCAGATCATTCCTCACAGACCGATCCCAGCGGGTGGTTGTAGATGGACAAGCATCTGACACGATCCATGTGTCATCTGGTGTTCCCCAAGGAACGGTACTGGGCCCCCTATTGTTCATCACATTTATAAATGACATCTCCCATGGTATCACGTCCAAGCTAAGGCTGTTTGCAGATGACTGTCTCATATACAATCCTATTCATGACATCTCGGACCACCATGCGCTTCAGCGGGACCTTGACCGCCTTCATCAATGGTCTCTTACCTGGCAGATGAAATTCAACACAGAGAAATGTCATCTTCTACGGTTCTCACTCCGCCGAAACAACATTGAAGGCAATTACCTACTGGGCAATACTCAACTTACAGCAGTTCAACACTACAAATACCTGGGTCTTACCTTTTCTCACAACCTATCCTGGCAAAAACACATTGATGGAATTGCATCGAAATCCAACCAAATGCTCGGGCTTATCAATAGGAATCTACGACGCTCTTCCCAGAAGATCCGACAACAAGCATTCTTCTCCCTGGTTAGACCTCGCTTGGAATATTGTGCAACAGTCTGGAATCCATCTACAAAGAAGAGCATCTCAAAGATTGAAGCTGTACAGAGGCGAGCAGCAAGATTCGTTCTTCAACAATACCGCCATTCTGAGAGTGTGTCTGCTATGATTCAACAACTTCAATGGAGTACACTGGAAAGACGCAGACACATCTCCTGCCTTAGCCTCCTCTACAAAATTCAGAATGGCATGGTTGCAATTACACCTGACCAACTCCTCACACCAATGGCCCCAAGCATCACCAGACAATACCACCCAAATAAGCTCAAGCAATATACATACTCGAACTCAGCTTTACCAGAACTCCTACTTCCCACAAACTGTAACAGCATGGAATGCGCTCCCCAATAATATCTTGGCTTATACATCACTAGGAGCCTTTGCGGGTGCAGTTGCCTCAATCGGCAATTAATGGGACACCTCACCGGTTCCCCTCGACTCTACGTCCTGACTGATGGACCCTGTCGGGTACCCAAGTAGAAGTAGAAGTATACTGACTACCAAACCAAACATACAAGCAGACGGAAACGCAACAAACCCACAGAGCTGGAAAAAAAAACACCTCGCACACTCCAAACACGATACAAATTAATTGAAAACTCTTTCAAAATCATCATGATGTCGTTTTTTTTCCGTTTCGGTCAGCTTAATGGTCACTTCACATTTTGTTGTATTCTTTCTAATTTTCTTAGAACTAGTATCATGTCAAATGCGCCTATACTACTGTGTATGTTCCTGAATGCCTTTAAAGCCGGTATCATCGATATAACAGTGATGCGACATTTGCTCCAGCAATATTTGCTCCGATCGTTTATATATTTTTTTCCCTTTATTTATTCAGTTTATTGACAATATAAAAACAGCCAATGGAAAGCAAAAAAGGCAAAAGCCCAAACAAATGTCTGTTTCCCCTAATTACACATTTAAAATCAATAAATACAACAAGTATATAAAACAGTGTATGAATGCATATTGCACAATGATATTTACAACTTTACAATTAAAACATATTTCAGAATTGTAGACACTCAGTTAACCATTATAAGAGCTAAATAGTATGCAAATGTAACTTCAGTGCCCTTGTAAATGATATAAGGGAAGGGCTATTTATAATATACTGTGGGAAGTTTATTCAATCATCACGATATCATTTTGATTAAAAACAATCCTCAGGTTAGTGTTTGGGTTTTGATTTTTGTTCGCTTTAAGTATTTGTTCGTTTACCAAAAATATATGTATATGTACCGTATGTCCAAAAAAAATTACAATCGGACTTTCTGCAACGATAACTTTAAAGATAGTAGATCAATCAGAATGCTATTTTTAAAGTTATCGTTGCAGAAAGTCCGATTGTAATTTTGTTGGGACATACGGTATAGGTCATCGCACAGTCATTCAAGCTTGCTTTATCATCCCAGTAAAATGTGCCGTTGGAGACACGGATATATCATAGAATGATAGATGAATTCATCAACGAATAATTATTTAAGCTGAGGTCAGTGGCGTCAGCGTAATCATGGTGATCAGCGCCCGACCACATCTTCTTCATCATCATCGAACACGACCGGCCGAGACAGGGGTTATATAAGGACGGGGCAGACACGGGGTAGACACCGGGTAGGAGACGGGAAGGCCCTCTTGCTATGACTTGCGATTGAGTCATTGATTAGCGCCAGACACGCTGGGGTGCATGCATCTTCAAGGCGTAGCCAGAGACGCTGTGGTGTAGATAGTTACGAGCATTACAGGTGGGGGGGGGGGGGGGGGGGGGGGGGGGGGGGAGGAGATAGAGCTTGAGTCGGAGTTTAATCATGTATTTGTTCAATCATATTACATAACAAATGTCATTTTGATACATTTTGTATTAAAGTTGGGGATATAAGATTTCAAAATAATATATTAGGGACGGACGCATTTTTGCCAAAAATAAACATGTTTTTTTGTTTTATGTCTCATTTTTACCCCAGGTGAAAGGTGGGGGGGGGGGGGGGGGGGGGGGGGGGCTTGGGTTGAGGGGGGGATTATTCACGCACATGGAGCATTTGACTCACACCACCCCCCCCCCCCCCCCCCCCCCTTGTACATCTACAACTACCCATTTGATGTCTCCTATTGCCATGTGTACATGGTATATGATTTTAGTATTAATCACAACCTAGCTCTTACATCGTGATCCGTTGCGTATTTGTTTAAATATTTATTTTTTTTTTTGCCAATCAATCTGGTCGTTTCCCTTGATTACCGTGAGACAAGAGGCCTCGTCTCTTGCTATATTTTTTTGTCATTCACGATCTCTTTAATTATTCCATGATCTGCTCTTTTCCCTACTTGTCCTTTAAAACGGCCATATTCGGGCAAAATGCACCTGAAAATTCGGGCAAATCATGTCATATTCGGGCAAAATCATGTCATATTCGGACAAAATCGCGTTATTTTGGACTAAACAATGAAAACATGTCATGTTCGGGCAACAAATGGGCGAAGACCTTTATTTATTTTATTTATTTTTGCTTGCCAGGTAAAAATTCGAAAATTCGGGCAAAAGACCTCAGCCCCCCTGAGAAGAACGTCCCCCTATACGCACATGCTCCGAATAGCATGATCGCATGAGATTATCTGGTTGGACCTTAAAGGGATAGTTGAGTTTTCGTATAGAGGGCGCTACACAAAATAATTTTTTGTGAGATAATGAAAAACTGAGTGTCAAATTCGAAACAGCATACAATTTTAATGGCAGATTAAACTTTATTTGATCAAAATCGGTTCAGAAATGGCTGAAATATCCATAAACATAACCATTTGTAATAATTGTGGGGCCCCACAATTATTCGATAATTTTTGAACCGGCGTTAAAAATGTTTTAAAAATGCTTCCTCTTTTCAAAAATTTACAAAAGAGGTTTTTAAAAAGTTGTTAATTATCTCTCTATTTAATCACTATTTCAGCAAAGCATCACATGCACAATATTTTATTTAAAATGGTTGAAACTGATGAGAGTATAGAGACCGCCCTCTTGAGTTTTAACGGCTCTTTTGGAATGATTAATATGCTTTTTACTTAGCCATTTGTGATTTGTATTCTTGTTTTTTAGATTTCCATTTAAATTTGTTTTAATTTTCATTTTGTGAGTAAATGAAAATGTTGAATAATGAACAGTAAGGCAGGACTCATCATTGCATCGTGCTGACAAATCTAGGACACGCGGAAAAGCTGAAATAACGACGGAAAGGGGGAGGGTGAAAGGACGATTATTTAGATGAAGGAACAATGCCAAGGGAAGGTAAATGAAAGAAAGACTGAAAACTAAATATATAGTAAAATAATAAAACAAAATGGACAATTTAGATAATGTTTATAAGCACAAGTTATTTTGCAACTAGGAAATACAAACAGACAAACAAAATGCATTATAATGATGAAGATAAGCTTTAAAAATTATAACAATTTTATTAGCGTCATTACTGAGTTCAAGCAAATCTAGGCCAAAAGCGAGGCTGTCACTATGTATGACTTGGTTTTTGGCTTGAATCACGTGGGAAGTAATAAGTCATCATATTAATCATTTGATAACCATTTTAATCCACGGTGTCGCCAAAATTGACATCCTTGAATGAAGGGTCGAAGCAACCTCCGCTCATATAATGGCTATATATATATTTTTTTTTTTCTGACTTGGCAAATTTTCGCTAAAATGCATTGTTAAAGATTACATTGCTTTTCATGCATGACAAGATTGTTTAGACTAGAGCCCCCCCCCCCCCCCCCCCCCCCACCAACCAAAACAAAAAAATCAAACTTGATGTAGCTGAGAGTAATAGAACGCTCTAAATTTCGTTTTTCAATACCCTGACAGAATAAGAAAGTTTTCCCCGTTCCACACACGCCCAAAAGTGTCTTTGGTCGCTATACGTCCCTCGCCAGCTCTAACCATCAACAGTGTTGGTCGTTACACGACTGTGTCGAATTGTTGTCCATCAAACTTTGACAATTGATTATGATTCGTTTGCCTGTTATTCTCAAATTTCGTTGACTCGTGATTGGGTCCCTTAGTAATGTCCACCTTGCTGAATTAGCTAAATATCAGTTCTTAAGAAGAAAAAAAAGACACATTTTTCATGATTAGGGGTCACCACATGGACTTTTCGACATCCCGCTGTCCATTGCATCCTCGTCTGTTGCACCAACCACGCAATGTCCCCTGTCATCAAGTCCACCAAACTTCCTCAGTATTTGGCCATGTTGGCTGTCCTCTGTTCCTTCCGTCTACCTGGCTCTCCTTTGAACATGCCCGAACCATCTCCATCTCCCCATGTTCGGTACATCCTCTTCTGTCACACCAATCACTCAACGTCTTCTCTCATCAAGTCCACAAACTGTCTTAGTATTTAGTTTTTGGCAATGTTGGCTGTCCTCCGTTCCGTCTACCTGGCAACTCGATATCCAATATTCGTCTCATTATACTAAACCCTGTCCCCCTCCTTTGAACATGCCCGAACCATCTCCATTTCCCCCATGTTCGGTACATCCTCTTCTGTTACACCAACCACGCAACGTCCTCTCTCATCGAGTCCACAAACTGTCTCAGTATATGGCCATGTTGGCTGTCCTCCGTTCCGTCTACCTGGCAACTCAATATCCAGTATCCGTCTCTTATACCATGGACCCTGTACCCTGGACCCTGGACTCTGTACCCTGTATCATGGACCCTGGACCCTGTACCATGGACCCTGTTCTCTGTACCCTGTACCATGGACCCTGTACCCTGTACCCTGGACCCTGGACCCTGGACCCTGTACCCTGTACCCTGTACCATGGACCCTGTAACCTGGACCCTGTTCTCCGTACCCTGTACCATGGACCCTGTCTCCGTACCCTGTACCATGGACCCTGTACCCTGTACCCTGTACCCTGGACCCTGTACCCTGGACCCTGTACCCTGGACCATGTACCCTGGACCCTGTACCCTGGACCCTGTACCATGGACCCTGTACCCTGGACCCTGTACCCTGGACCATGTTTCCCTGTACCCTGTACCCTGGACCCTGTACCATGGACCCTGTACCCTGGACCCTGTTCTCTGTACACTGTACCATGGACCCTGTACCATGGACCCTGTACCCTGTTCTCTGTACCCTGTACCATGGACCCTGTACCCTGGACCATGTTCTCTGTACCCTGTACCCTGGACCATGTTCCCTGTACCATGGACACTGTACCCTGGACCCTGTACCCTGTTCTCTGGACCCTGTACCCTGGACCCTGTTCTCTGTACCCTGTACCATGGAGCCTGTACCCTGGATCCTGTACCCTGGACCCTGTACTCTGTACCCTGTACCATGGACCCTGTTCTCTGGACCCTGTACAATGGACCCTGTTCTCTGTACCCTGTACCATGGACCCTGTACCCTGGACCCTGTTCTCTGTACACTGTACCATGGACCCTGTACCCTGTTCTCTGTACCCTGTACCATGGACCCTGTACAATGGACGTTTTATACCTGGACCATGTACGTTATACTAAACCGTGTCTCCCTCCTTTGAACATGCCCAAACCACCTCCCTTTCCCCATGTGCGGTACATCCTCTTAATTTTGTCACACCAATCAAGTTGCGTCCTCTCTGACAACCTCCATAAACTTCCTCAGTATTTGGTTGCCCTCTTTTCCTTCTATACCTGGCAAATCAATATCCAGAATCCTTCTCTTTTTTTTAAATCTTACTCCCTGTCTCCCTCCTTTGCACATGCTCTACCATGCCATATCAGTATTGCCCCCTCTTCTCTCACCTTGTCACAGAACGACGCTAAAACGACCTACATCTGTACATGACAAGTCATGTTCTTCTCACATGCTCATTTCCCGTTCATGTTAAACATCATGTCCGCGTTCGTATCCATTTCTAATCCTATCCATGTATCTAGTTCATGTTGCAACGTCCTCCTTCGCCACATCCATAAACCTCATCTGGCTTCGGCCTTCCTCTTTTCTACCTGATACTCAATAAACAGCATCCTTCCTGTCTCCCTCCTTCTAACATGTCCGAACCTTCTTAGTATTGCCCCTCCCACCTCGACGCCAAACTGACCTACATATTATGCACATGACTAGTGATGTTCTTCTTATAATGCTCATCTCCTAATCATGTTCACGTTCATTTTCTTATCCTATCAATTTACCTTGTTCAAGTTGCAGCGTCATCCTTCACCACAACCATAACCTCCTCTGCCTTCGTTCTTCCTCATTTCTACCCAACAACTGCAGTATCCAACATCATTCTTCTCAATCTACACTGACTGTCTCTAGATCTTCATGCCATCACAGCATTGCCCCTCTCACCATGTTACTGAGAGACACTAAACCGACCTACATCTGTAACATGACTTAGTTCTGTTCATGTTTAATGTTAATTTCCTCTTCGTGTTCATGTTCGTTTCTTATCTTAATATCATATCCAACCTTGCCCATGCTAGCTGTTCGAAGGGTGCACG
>JBAMJV010003280.1:0-17542 GCA_037951105.1 Echinarachnius parma
TTTTGAAATAATTTGTTGTTCAAAATACATCACATGCACAATTTCTTTATGAAAAATGGTTGAAACCAATGCTTTATTTAGAGAGCGCCCTTTTGTGTTTTAATGGCTCTTTTTTTTAATGATAACAGTTTTTTTTTTACTTAGAAGTAATTTTCTATACCTTTCGAGCATGGTAGAGTTATAACTATTAGTTTGTAATGTTATTGTGCAGGTTTTGGTTACTAAAGCCCAGCCTTACACAAAACTGTTCTACCCCTTTAACGGGACTTACTCACGACTTCATAATACCAAAACGACCACTGAACTAAAGTTAGACAGGACTTAGACAGGAGTCTTGACAACTGTAATAGTTAAACAGGGCTTAGTCACGACTTCAGAATACCGGCCCATGAATGTCTATATAAATTTGCTGACTTAGTAGGTTTTCCCGGTCAAATTCGTAAAAACAGCAGCCAAACTGACGATTCAATCATTCAATTTAGCACGAAATTGACTGATGATTGGGATCATCATTGACTAAAATGGTCATTCAATTTAACTTTTAAAGCACGCGATCGGAAATTCCGAGCAAAATAAAAATTAAAAAGGAGCACCCAATTTAAAGATGAATACCAGTTTTAGGAAAGTAGCCAAAAACATCTATGTTGATCCCTATTGTTGAATAAGTATTGAAATAGGGCTTGTGTGGTAAAATCCGAACCTAAGCATCGTTAAATACAGAAATATCGGAAGAAATCCAATATCCGCCTGTCAAATTTATAAATCCACCGCCCGTTCGGACCTGTCCCCGCCGCTAGCGCTGGGGGAGATATCGACAAGCTGGGGACAAGCCCGTATAGCGAACACCTCGTGTACTCGCACGTGGTCATTGTACGTAACGTATGGGCGATTCCGCGTTGGCGATATCTATCTGCAGACGATCAATTTATAATTTTGCAAATATATCAATTAGTAGGCGGTTTCTTGGCAAAAATTGTATCATCCCGTATTAGTCAAAACATATTCTTTCACATGATTGGTAATAAGAGCTTCCATTTAATTTTTTGATAGGGGGCGTTTCCAAAACTGGCCTTCATCTTTAAATCGTCGCTCAAACAGCATCCAATTTTGAGCGGAAAATGTTGTCGTGGGCATTCGGGCATTAAAATTCGTTAATAGGCAAGCTTTTGTAAAAAGTGTGTACTTTAATTCGTCTTGGGCATACACTACCTATGTAAATGAGAAAAAAGGAACATGCAGAGGGCGGGATGTTTAAATTAAATTAAATTAATAAAACAAATCAAAGAAATATCAACATGATGATGAAATTGATAGATAAATTGAATGAAGATTAGATATATAAGCATTTATTCAAATAAAAAATCTTAAAATGAATGAGATTATATTCATTTATGAAATCACTGTGATTCACATGCAGAATGTGACCTGATCATGTTTATGGGGAATCGAATTAGCACAGTAGTATGTGAAACGTCACTATGGATAAATACAAATTGAGAACAAATGCAAAAGTGATATGAAAAGAAATATTTATATACCAAAACAATTAAATGCTTAATGTGCGAAATCGGGTGCCTAAACACGAATTTGAATGTTGATTGAGGTACAGATTTATTGCTCTTCATTACTAGCGCGAAATTGAATGACGATTGTGCAGTGTTAATTTGAACGATAAAAAAAATAATTTGAATGAACAGGAGAATAAAATCTATGCCTTTTAACGAAATTGAATGCTTTTAAAGTGAAAATGAATATAGCGAACAGCACTTGAAGAAAAATCGCTCTAATTTGAATGATCGAATCGTCAGTGTGGATGCTATGTTGACGAATTTGACCGGGAAAACCTATATTAAAAACAAACACAATTGCCTAACCGATGTGTACAACGCCAAAAAGCTAAGATAGCTATAACAGCAAGCCAATTGGTTTATATTTTATGCACTACCCTGTACTTGTGTAACCATGGTAACAACAGCCGATTATGGGCAAAATATACCAAATCACCAATGAATTCTTAATAAGACTTAAAATGAGCAAGTAAAAGTCTCTCAAGATAAGTATTAACTTGTTAACTTGTGTGAAAATGTAAACTCTGTAAACCCTTATTTTGCGTTTTGTCAAAGAGGTATTTGGGTTTTCTTCGATCATCGTAATTTATCTATTATATTGTGTGTTTTTTACCAATATTACAAATGTACATTGTGGTACAAATAGTTAATTTACAATAAACAGAATGGCTCATTTAATATTTCCTTGGAACCCTGAAACATATTTGCAGGGGGCGGCCGCCCCACCCCCCCCCCCCCCCCCCCTCCTCAAATCCAAAAAGTGGGGGGGGGGCAAAAAAAACAATCATCAAAACAACAACAAACAAACAAAAACAAACAAGATAAGAAGAGTGGGAAAGAAGAAATCAAATGTATGAGCTGAGACTAGTAAATTCTGATGTTCAAAAACTAATTTATACATCAATTTTAAGTTTTCGCTGCGCGCTTCGCGCACAAACAGATTATCTCAGTTCGCATTCAATAGTTGTAGCCTTCCGAGGGCTAAGGCTAAAGGAAAATCGTGTCAATATTAAAATGTTAGCTCTAAGTATAAAGTATTGCTTGCAATTAATACACAGGAGTCACAGAAGTGGTAAGTTGTGACTGGCTGACTGCACTCTTCAATCGCCAGCGCATAAAACACAAAATTTCATCTGGGGAATAGACGCATGAAGTGGGGGCGCCCTCTCCCCATACAAAAGATGGGGGCAAAACGCATTTTCCCGCCCCGCCCCCCCCCCCCCCCCCCAAAAAAAAAAAAAAAAAAAGGATGGAAGGAATTAAGGAAAGAAGAAGAGGCAGGGAGAAATCTTAAATAGGAGAAGAAAAATAAAAGAAAGTAGAAGAATAAAGTAGAATAAAACAACATTATATAAATATTATGTGTGTGTGTGTGTGTGTGTGTGTGTGTGTGTGTGTGTGTGTGTGTGTGTGTGTGTGTGTGTAAATGTATGTTTTGTAACTTGCGTATGGTCTGGGGAGAGCGTGGTTTGGCATGAGCCCCTACACACACACACAACAATCGTGAGCCCCTTTAGGTCTTTGCCCCCCCCCCCCCCCCCCCAATCCAAAACTGCTTCCGGGGCGCCTGTGTGTGATAATTTGGGATAATATCTTGAACAAAGCCCTAACACAAGAATTACAAATGATTCCAGGTAATTATTACTTTTTGTCCAGATACGGTACACACTTTCTGAAAAGTATTAATATGATTCCCGTTACAATTATTGATTTATGTCAAATTATGTAAATCGATAATTGCCTATTATTTATAGAAAATGCCTACAATTTGAGTTTGGGATTAAAAAATACCGTGTTACATTTCCTGAAACCAATCGTGTTTGGTATTTTAAAAAATAGGACATTTTCTTTTCTTTACTATTTAAAAAAAATCGCGATGATTTAAAGTGTCGTTTGGGACATTTAGCCAATTATGTACAGCAAGTCAAAATATCTGCTTTTTGGGACGCCTTCTTGGATTTGGAGGTGTTCGCAACTAATTTTCTGCGGTAGACATCTGAATTATATTTTCTCAGTGAAAAATACTTGCAAATAAAATTGGTTTAAACATGTTAACTTGTTGTGGAGATCTGGCAACCTAACTCCTAACGGGAGCCACTTCTTCGACTTTGGCCCTCCGCCTATATTGGCGCCTGCTAATTCGTAAACAACTCCATAATTATAACCAACAATTAATAGCATGTTTTTATATTGTATCGGAATTTATTGTAAACATTTAACCGCCAAGAGAGCACAATAACAAAGATGAAGCACACTGCTGCAGTATGCTCTCTGATGACAATATATTAAATAAACTTTATAATTATAGCAATCAAGAGATGTAGCAAACTGCTTATTCGATTAATCCGGTTAATCAGATTATCAAATGAATATCACAAAAAATGAGGTTACCGTGACCTCCACTGAACATATTCAATTGGTTGTTTTTTCACAATTGATAGAACCTAACTCAAACCTAATAAAATGTAAACACCCGTGAACTATGGTTAGTGGTACAGATAGGCATATCAATCGTTCAACTTGTCATACAAGCACCCAAATTGGCATGTACATTACCTTTTTTTCCCTTTTCAGAAACAAAATCTGGCCACGCAAAATTCCAACATGGCGGCCTTTTTCCAACATGGCCGCCAACAAGCTATTTTTTGTCATAAAAAGAGAAACAATTAGTAGATTTCATTGAACTGGAAGTCGATTCCAATTATATATGGTAAGCATAAACGAAATATTCTACATTTAGTAACTATCCAGTGGCGTAGCTACTGTAAACATCCAAGATGGCCGCCCAAAAGCTATTTTTTATTACAAGAAGATAAATAACTAGTCAATTTCAATGATCTTGGAGTCGACTCAAATAAATGATGGTATGCAGAAACCAAATTTGCTACATTTAGTCCTTTACCAGTGGTGTAGATACAGCTGTAAAAAATCCAACATGGCTGCCATTTTCTAAGAGGGCTGACAAAAGGCTATAATTTTGCATACAAATTGATTGAAGTGGTACATTTCAATGCATCTTGGAGTGGATTACAAATTTACATAGAATGCAGAAACCATATCATGCTACACCCAAACCTATACAGTGGCGTTTGCATCACACCGATGAAAATACCGATAGCATTTCCCTCATTTAAACAGCGATGAAACCGCCGCTTTCGCGCTGTAACATTCATACTGCACCAGCTAAATTCACTCGCTGTGGCAGGAATTTAAGAATTATTGCGTAATCGCTTGCTACGGTAGCTGCTGGGCGCGGTTCCATGCTAGTTTTCAAATTACGACAATGACAGTGCCGATGGCATCTATTTTTTCGAGTATGAGGCTGCTTCAGGAGGAAGATATAACCAAATGACCAACAGCCATGATCAAACATTGCAAGCTCTGACCTTCTTCATTGATAGAATAATTTACAAGCGAACAATTTTGCATTATGATATATTATGAGCAATCCTTTCCAGTGCGAATCTGAAGGCCTTCTTTTGCTAGACACTATACTAGAATTCTAGGTACGCGAATATTGTTAGCGGCTAGACTTCTTGAAGGTATGGAAGTGGCTGGAAATGAAGAGAGTGCGCTTTATTTAAGTGCATTCGATGGAATGCAATTCGTTAGCACCATAACCAGAGATATCGAGTAATGATTAACACAATGTGCACAGCCCGGAATCCTATAAGAGAATCAGGCGACCCTGTAGACACTGCAGCACTCGGTGACTGTATAAAGATCAGTACTGGCAAAGAATATCAGCGTATTGTTATTTCATGGGACGTTAAATTATTAATTACGATAAACCCAACACCGAACCATAGGCAAATATGCCAACTTCGTAGGTGGTTGGACAGCGGAGAATGCTCTGACTCCTCTGTCACAAAAGTCCAAATTACAATCTTCATGAATATGTCCCTTTGATGATCATTCTTTGGTTTACTGCTTGAATATTTCTGTATGTTGACAAAACAAACTTTTACTATCAACTCCTTATTCCAGCCTGGACAATAATCAATACCCTTTGTGTCTAACGATTGGACGTATCCAGATTCTCCTTTCAACATGTTCAATACACAAACCATTTCCTGAAGTACCCTATACGTTAAAATGCTATAGCAATACTAGATTGTAGTATGTACTTGGGATCATGGAAGATGGACACATGGAAAAGAAATAGAAGCAAAATGACGGAAAGCAAACACCATCACCAGACTACCAGAATAGTATGCATATAGGAGTGACGATGATCTGATTGGTTTTTGGGCTATCAAGCTCAAAGGTCAAAGGTCACATAGGTCATTATATACCTGAAAATATCTCGTTCTCGCGATAACTAAAGAACCGTTTAAGGGACTAACTTCAAACTTGGCTCATGAGTGCATATGTGAGTGACGATGATTTGATTAGATTTTGGGGTCACAAGGTCAAAGGTCAAATGTCACAGAGGTCATTATATACAATGATAAATCAGGGTCTCTTTCCTTTCTGTGATAGGAATGAGACTACATTGTACATACATATGATACATAAAATGAAGAAAGAATCACCGACCCTCAGTTATCCATTCAGTCATAACCATGATAAGAATATAGAAAGAGTAGACTATATGGATTGAGTCTCATTCATATGTAATTACGGTTTGTATTTGTTGATAAAAAATATATGTTTTCTGTGATAAAAACGAGTTATACTATGTTAGGGTAAATGATTGGAGGCTGTCCTTACGGTAATATTCATACATACAGATAAAGTAAAATTAATTAATCAAATCACCTTGTTTAAAATATGTTAAAATAGCAGTCTTCGAGCCAGGACTTGGTACAATGACCAATCACAGAGGTACGATTAGAGTCCAAGATGATGCTTATCCTCGCTTCAATAAAGCTCGACCAGTACCTTACGCAATGAAAGAAAAGATGGATGAACAACTGGATAAACTGATGGAACAAGGAATTATTATTCCTTTATCACATAGCGAGTGGGCTGCGCCAATTCTTGTTGTACTTAAGTCGGATAACTCAGTGCGAGCCTATGGTGACTACAAGACAACCATCAATTTGGTGCTGGATGTGGACAAGTAGCCATTACCTAACCCGCAGGATTTGTTCACGACGTTAGGAGATGGATGCTATTTCACCAAACTCGACTTATCGCAGGCCTATCAACAGATGATCATGGATGAGGATTCTCGCAAGTATCTCACCGTCAATACACATCGTGGCCTGTATCAGTATACAAGACTTCCGTTCGGTGTGGCTAGTGCTCCAGCTATCTTTCAAGCAGCGATGGAGCAAGTTCTGCAAGGACTATGGATGGAGTTGTTTGTTTTCTTGATGACATGCTCATTTCAGGAAAAACAGAATCGGAGCATCTAGCAAGATTGGATGCAATACTCCAATGCCTTGAGCAGAATAGTCTTCGATTGAAGCTGACCAAGTGTGAGTTCATGGAACCCAGAGTTGAGTACCTTGGATACATAGTGGATTATGAAGGATTACATCATACACCGGAGATGGTTCAAGCCGTGAAAGATGCACCCAAGCCAAATAATGCGCAAGAGCTTCGTTCCTTCTTTAGCATGTTGCAGTACTACGCAAGGGTTCTACCCAACCTGTCATCTGTAATCAATCCACTCAATGCATGTTTTCAAGCTACGCACCATGGAAATTTACAGATGAATGTAACGAGGCATTCAAGGCAGCAAAAGACCAGTTAGTATCAGCTCAAGTTCTTGCTCATTATGATGCTAATCTTCCCATGTGCCTCGCATGTGATGCTTCACCATATGGAGTTTGAGCTGTTCTCTCGCACATCATGTCTGATGGAGAAGAACGACCAGTAGCGTTCGCATCATGAACATTGACAAAGAGCGAGCAGAACTTTGCACAGCTAGAAAAATAAGCACTTTCGCTGATCTTTGGAGTGAAAAAGTTTCACCCTGACATCTATGGACGGCAACATTGTAGTTTGATGGGACTTAGTGGAAGTGGTCAAGTGGTCGGACAAATTTTATTCGAAATGCATCAAATGGGAACATGTACCTTCAAATGATAAATGAAGATGCTGTACCTCAGTTGGAAGAACAAATTAAAGGGATAGTTGAGTTTTGGTAGAGAGGGCGCTAGACTACTTTTGTTTGTTTGTGAGGTAATGAAAAACTGAGTGTAAAATTTGAAAGAGCATAATATTTAAATAATAAAATCATCTTTGTTTGATCAAAATCGGTTCAGAGACGGCTGAAATATCCATAAATATAACAATTTGTAATAAAGCTGGGGCCCCAGGTTTATTAGAGAATTTTGAACCAGCCGTTAAAAATTCAAAAAAATGCTTCCTCTTTTCAAAAAGTTACAAAATAGGTATTTAAATAGTTGTTGGTTGTTTCTCTATCTAATCACTATTTCAGCAATGCATCACATGCACAATATTTTATTCAAAATGGTTGAAACCGATGAGTGTTTATAGAGCACCCTCTTACGTTTTAACGGCTCTTTTTGAATGATAACATGATCTTTACTACGTCATTTGTAATTTTGTGTTCCTTTCTAGTTATAACTATTAGTTTGTAATGTAATGATGAAGGTTTTGGTTACTGAAATTCAGTTTCACCAAAACTGTACTCTCCTTACCAGAACTCAACTATCCCTTTAAGCGACATATGCGATAAGTATTTAGACAGATCTGGAGGGTCCAAGACGGTGCACCAGTCCATCATCTTTTCGCTATCAGAGATAGACTACGGGAAGTCTTTGGGAAAAGGATAATTGCGCCCGATCATGAGGTGGGATGGTCAAAGAGGTCCCCAGTTTTACACCTTGTGACTTCTTTCTGTTTGAACATTTTAAGAACAAACTGTTTACATCTCCTCGTGACCCGGATGGTGTGTAGGCCGCATTCGACATGAGATAGATGTTCTGTGCAACACAGACAACACATATCCACATGAATCACTCAACATTGTGTAACACCATTTTGATAGTCAAGAATGTATTAATTAGTCAAAACTTGCAAAAATGGCATTTCGCATCTGTCATCTTCAACAACAAATATCTCAGCAACGCGTGACACTGCTGAGTCATGAAAGGAATAAAATAAAAGTTAAATATTTACTCTTTACATCCATATCACATCAAGGTAAGAAAATGTATAACTTTTATATTATTGACATTTGCACTTCGATTACCCTACTGCGGTGTTCGTCCCTGAAACCCCTTAGTTTTTATTGCTCGTGTGGTCAGAAGCTATTATAAACCTGACATAAACCCGAAGGATATAAATCAACTTGGGGATGTATGCGAGGGATCACCGAAGTGATGCAGGATTTTGTGTAATTAATTTCAACATATAAGTTTCAGTTTCTTTATTTCTTCCGGCGGGGAGGTGGCAGGTATACCAAATACTGCCGCGTATTGTTTTGTGTTGCCACCTATTGCCATGGAATACAATGGAATAGGCACAACATCGTCACCGAAAAGCCCCGTCTCATTGCATTCCACAAAAATATCAATACGTGGCTTTCACGGGAATATGTGTCTGGTTCATTATTTTCAAAGGGGTTACACATGGTCGTTCTCGAATTTAAAAATACTCACTATTCGCGGCGTTTTCTTCTAGAAAATTAAATGCTCTTTTGTTTACACAATTTTTTTTTTTTAATACCCGATGTCTCCTTTTAGTAGAGCAGAGAAGTGTAATAATCTTTCAAAGTTTGATACAAGCAACAAACTTGGTATGTAGGCTACCTTGGGGACACTTTTGAGAAAAGGGCACTTATTCCAACATGGCGGCCATTTTACAAAGATCACCGCCAAAAAGCTATTTGACTGAGTAGGCCGATTTTAATCATGTTGGTGTCAATTGATATGTTTCTTGATATGCTGGAAACGATTGTGATACATACAGACCTATGGCGAAAATCCAACATGGACGCCATTTTCCAAGATGACGCAAAAAGCTCCTTTTCGTAAAAATAAATTGACTGAGTTAGCCGATGTTTATTAACTTGATGTCGATTGAGATGTTCCCTGATATGCCGACAATGATTCAGATACATAATGAGCTATTTAATTAGAAAATCCAACATGGCGGCCATTTTCCATGATACTTGCCAAAAAGCTTTTTTTAATTAAAAAATTGACTGAGATGTTCGATTTTAATCATTTTTTTATCAAACTATATATGTTTGTACATAAGTACGTACCTATATTATGGCGCAAAATCCAACATGACGGCCATTTTCCAAGTTGGCGAAGCTAAGGGATAGACTATTACCCATCTTTCCCTACGAAAATCATGATTTCATTTTGTTTAATGTTTTGGTATTGGCTGCTACCTTATTGGAAAATCATGCCCCTTAAGATATATTTGCCACCCCAACCTCCACCCATTATTGGTAGTCCCTTGCTATACCCCTGGACTTTTTTTTTTTTATATCAATGTGTATTTATAAGACAATTGTACGGTTTTAGTCATTATGAATGCGGTAGGAGTCCTCATTAATTGTTTTTCCAATATGATGAAAACGATTGTGCTACACACACATCTATACAATGGCGTAGCCAAGGGAGAGTGGAAATATTGCTCTCCTTTCTAAAAAGAAATCATGATACATGTATCACATGTCATCTTCACGTTTAAGACTGTTAGCTTCTTTAACATTGTGATAACCTGCCCTCCAAATCTCTCGTTGCTATCCTGTACACCGTCACATCCCCCACTCTGGATAAATGATGGCTATGCCCTGGACCTGTGTATATCAGCACAAAATCAAAACTAATTTCAACCCGATATGAGTAAAATTTTCATTGAATGAGTAATTGCCCCACTTCATGGTGGGCAGTAACCATGCACAAATCTCAACCTCCACCCTCCTCAATCCCCACCCCACCCCCAGTAGGCTTATAGCTTGAGACTGGCTACGCCGTTGTCCTTTTTAAAAATGTACACTAAAACAATTCTTATAAGAGTTGTGTCTTTTGTTTGCTCTTATGTAATGTTTTAGGTTGGGCTGTAAGGATATTTTTGTTACAGAGACCCACATCATATATATATTGACTCGGACACTGGTAACCCAGCTATCACCTATGGATCCAAGTATGTCAGTCTCTACAGCATGGATTATCCCACTCCAGGGTCATCATTTCCTCGAGTATGAGGAACCGATGTAAAGATAAACTGCCAATTGGAATAACCACAAAGAGTAGGCAGTTCAAGCTCAGTTCCACTTCAATTAGAGAATGGGCAAGCTAATTAACGTATCCCATGAAATGGATGAGTCCCTCACAGAAAGAAAATGGAGACCTATTGTTGAAAGACACCAAGGATCTATTATACGCTCATGTTGTTAAACCATTATGTTCACACTGAGATGTACAGATCATACTTCTTGAATGGTTCGAATGTATGGTAGGGGCTGGATATGAATACCCCTTTCAAAGTGCCCAGATTTTTCATCGGATGAGTCCGGATGCATCCGATGAAACGGCCACTCTGAATGGTGTAGAGGAGAAATATCAGGGGAAATAGCCGATAGAAAGAAGAGAAATAGGGGATAAATTCTCCTGCTCAAGAACAGTATTAATTCTCTTCTATCAGTGTGACTCCGATGAAACCTTGTATATGAATGAGTTCGGGATAAAACGGTAGAACAATTACGAGAAAATTGGTCAAAGGTCATTCATTATCTTGTTTCGGCCACTGTACTGTAGCGCCCAGCTAGCAAGCGATTTCGCAATAGTTCTTCACTTCCGGCCGAGGGTCGCCGAGCGAGTGAAGTTCTCCGGTGAAATCACCTTAGTACGCAAGGCGTACGCGGGCAAGCGTCGGTTTTACCTTTGTTTACATAAGGCAAATTCTATCGGTACATTTTCTCGTTTTTGTATAGAGGCACTCTGAAAAGGGTAGAAGACAGCATATATACGTTATCATGTCTGTCAAACAAACAACGTTTCGAGACAATAGAGACATGGCCGAAGCGTACGTCCTAGACGATAGCTAGTCTTCATACTGCGTTGAGTTATGTTGAGTAAACAGGGCAATAAGATCAGGTACCTGTCCCCGGTAGGGCTAGATTAGTCACAGAACATGCTGTTTTCGCTTTCCTTTTTATTTTATTTCATGTACATGTACACTCTTCTGGGATAGCACCTTTCAGATGTACTGTATATGTATGTATATAATAATTACTACGCAGTATTGTTTGCTAAACCTTTCTTTCTTTGGGTCATTCCGCCAGGTTGGGACATGATGTGTGATATTTTAATCGAAACACACACCGCCGATGGGGATATTGAATTCTGATTAACACAATTACTTGTGCGGGTCTTTATGCAAACACAGCGTTACAAATGTGAGGGTGCCTTTTTAGCTGAGTCACGTTTTAATTTTAACTCCGTTTTCTTTAAGTTCGATGCTGATTTTCACCTTTAGATATGATGTTTTACAACAGTGTGGTGTATTATTTGTGATATTGTGAATTCGTCGTCATGTTGTACGTGAAAGATGTGTCCTGTATATTGCGGATTTGTAATGATATTTCAGCATTTGTTTTTACACTCACAATACTGGTCCCACCTATGGCCATCGGTGTAAATAAATATAAAGGACAACCCGGATCTGAAACTTTCAACTTCAAACTGCCAAAAAGTTAACACAATTACATCAATCAAATATGCTTTAGAACTAATTCACCGTGCAATCTCTTCTGTTCCCGAAGGACTAGTCATAGTTGAATTTTATTTAGGTGAATTGACCCAGTTGTACCCACACGTCCATATTGAAATACTCCGCCATTTCGTTATTATATACACCGAAACTTTACCCGTATCCAGCAACACATCTTTATATTCTACACCAATACATCTTGATATAGATGAAGAACCTACCGTTCCTACCAACTGTCTTCTTTGCAATTCTAAAACCACAACTAACTTCAAACTTTGTAAAAAGTGTAGCCAAATAAACAACCGTATCGACGATCTTGATTCAAATTTAAAGCAACTAATACGTACTGTAGAAGCCATCTCAAACAACAGCTCATCGTCCGATAGCGGTAAAGTACCTCATCTTGTCGGTACTTCCAGCAAACAGCATCCCGAGCCGCAATTTCAACCTCGTTCAACGCCGCCACCAGTCATCTCCACAAGTGTTGGGGTACACAACAATGGACGCTTGCCATCCATGCATCCATTACCTCATCATACCTCATCGCAGTTATCACGAACATCTCCGCCAATACCTCATCAACCTTCATCGCAGTCATCACGGATATCTCCGCCACCAAACCTTCAACGTAGTCATCCCCCCACTACCAGTCATGTAACACCCAGTTATCCTTTCCATTTTGGACCTGCTCTTCAAGCCAAATCTTCATATCAGCGAGACCTTCCCTACACATCCAGCCAACCTCACTTCCAGTCCAGTACCTCCTACATGCCAAACCATCTTCCTCATCCCTCAGCCAACCACCAAACCGGTCCTCCTCAGATCCCATACCTTCCAGCCAAACCAACTCAACCCTACCATCAGTATGCAACAACAAGCCAACCCCGCCACCCGACCAACAACGCTCATTTCCCAGCACCCACACCTCTATTATTCTATCTTCCGCATACTAATCTACAAGCTTCGACAGCACCATTGCCCTTCCATCCCTCTCGCACTACAGCTGGAATAAACGCCCGACACCATGGCGAATTTCCACCATTACCTTCACAACATCACCCACATCAACCAGCCCCACCTGGCACTCATGCTCCTCCACCACGTCCGCAGTTTCACCCTCCCCAACCAGCACCCCCTGGAACATCACCTCCCCAGCAATACCAGCATTTACCATATGCGTCCACATACAAATCATATGCAACAGTCACCCGAAACTTATCTCAGCCCTACCCAGAAATTTCGACCTTGTCTACACCCTCATGCTGCTTTTGTGGCGAGCAAAACCATCGATCAAATTCATGTAGACATGGTATGTATTTGCAATGCCGTTTTTGTATGAATCTGGGCCATAAAGAAAAAATGTGCCCTTACTAGGCCAAGAAGAGAGAGCCCCAAGTTATAATATATATTCTCAAGAACTTGATCTCCATAATGAAATAATCGATTCACTTAATAATGACTCAAATCTTTCTATGAACGGCTATTCCTCTCTCCCACACACCTTTTTAAATGATAATGTTGATAATGACTCTAGTGCATCATATAGTGTATTGGATGAAGATCCCATTTTAACTCAAATTTCAAATCAACTTAATAATTGTAAAGGTTTAAAAATAGCTCATTTTAATGTACGTAGTCTTTATCCCAAAATAGATGAAATACGTGTTGTTGTTATTAGCCTTCATTTAGATGTTCTATGCATTTCTGAAACTTGGTTAAATGTATTCATTACTTGAAAGTCTTTTTATGGAGAATAAGGAATTGATAATGCTTGGCGATTTTAATGTTGATTATACAACTACCAGTAGCACAAACATTACTTTAATTGAATCAATATTTTCTTTACAACAACTTATAACCAAACCTACACGGGTTACGATGTCTTCTTCCACTTGCATTGATCTTATTTTTACATCAATGCCTGAGAATCATGTTGTTACTGATGTAGGTGAAATCTCCTTGAGTGATCATTATATGATATATACTTGTGTTGATTGGGATATAAAAAAATAATATTCATCGTACTATTAGATGTAGAGATTTTAATCATTTTGATAATGACGCTTTTATTGAAGAAGTACGCAACTGTGATATTTTGATTAATATTATGCACTTTTTTGATGAAAACTCTTATTTCTAATAATGATATTTGGCTTATGTGGAAACAAGCATTTTTGAATATTTGTGATAAACATGCTCCAATTAAATTGATACGTATTAAAAATAGATATAGCCCTTGGATCACTCCAGACATTATTAAATTGATACACAAACGTGATTATTTAAAAGCAAAAGCTAAAATCAACCCACCCCTTTTTAAACAATATCAAAAAACAAGGAACAAAGTGACAAATGTAATTAAAAATGCTAAAGGAAGCTATTCAACATTAGTTTGTGATAAATATAAAGTCAACCCAAAGAAATTATGGAAAGAATTTCATAAGGCCACTGGAAATTCTAAATATGTTCAAGATACTGAATGTGATATTGGCCCCGATGATTTTAATGATTATTTTGTTACAGTTGGTCAAAATATTTCTGATTCTTTTGTTAAAGCCCCTCTTACGTGGAAAAATCCTAAATGTATATATGAATTTTAATTTCATGATTTTGTTGTTGATGATGTACTCAAATTATTGAATCAATTATCAAATGATAGCAACCTTGATATTTTAGATATTGATTGTAAACTCTTGAAACTTGTCGCTCCTTTTTTACCTAAATCAATTACTGCATTATTTAATTATTCTATTCATACTGGATTTATTTTGGATGACTTGAAATAATGCTAAGGTGACCCCAATTTATAAAGGAAAAGGGCCAAAAGATACTTGTTCTAATTATCGACCTATATCTGTTGTTTCCCATATAGCTAAGATTTTGGAAAAGTTAGTACAGACTCAGTTTCATTCATATTTATTGACCCATGATTTGATTACTTGCGAACAATCAGCCTTTATGAAGAATAATTCTACAGTAACTAGCTTACATCGAGTAGTAGATGATTGGTATGATGCAATTAATGCTCATGAATTAGTGGGTGTATGCTTTCTTGATATTTCTAAATGCTTTGATACAATTTCTCATGATTTATTGTTACTTAAATTACAACAGTATGGTATAAATAACACTGAATTAAAATGGTTTCAGAGTTATTTGACAAATAGAAAGCAAATTGTAAATTTGAATGGTACAGTATCACAGGCCAAATCAGTCACTATTGGAATCCCCCAAGGTGGGGTACTAGGACCCGACCTTTTTGTGTTATTTATTAATGATATTACTCAAAGTGTTAACTCTTGTACATGTAATATATTTGCTGATGACATTGCAATCTATGCTTCTGGTGACAATATAAATGTTATTCAATCCTATTTACAAAAAGGTATAAATGAAATAAATGAGTGGTACATAAATAATAGGCTAAACATTAATGTTGATAAGACAAATGTAATGGTTATAAGCTCCCGTCACACTAGATTATTATCTAAAGATCTTAATATTATATTAAATGGTAATCAAATTCAACAAGTAGATTGCGTAAAGTATTTAGGAGTATATGTTGATTGTAACTTATTAAGGGATAATCATGTTAAGCACTTATGCAAAAGTCTTTCATATAAGTTATTTTCCTTGAGAAGGTTAAGTACATCATTCGATACACTAATTTTAAATGTTCTTTATAAAACGACAATATTACCATGTATAGATTATGCTTGTTCCGTATGGGGAAATTGTTCTGTAAAAAAATAGAGATTTAATTTATCGTTTACAAAAAAGAGCTGTACGAATAGTTTCTAAGAAATTTAACCCCCTGGAAGTAGAAAGTATTGAACTGATAAGAAGTCTTAAATGGTAAAGTTTTGAAAAACGTAGAGATTATTTTTTAAATGTACTGATGTATAAATTTATTCATGGTGACGCGCCAGAAAGATTATGTAATGAAATTGAAATGTACTTTGATCGCCACGGCTTTAATACACGTAACGCTGATTCGTTAAACGTTGTAGTACCGAAACCCCAAATTGAATTATTTAAACAATCATTTAAATATTCTGGTGCAAATACATGGAATGCTTTATTAATCGAACAACAAAATCTGCCTTCACTCAATCTGTTTAAAGTTCACTATAAGCGTCGCCTTTTTTGAGGTCAACTCCCCCTTGTGCTATTTATTTGGATGCAATTAGTCTGTATATAATGTATTTCTGTATTTCGTAATTTGTCGTGCTTCATGTGGTATTCATTCCCCTATACCTACAGCTGCTCAGGTGGACTTATTTTGGAGTTGTATGTATTTGGTAATATTCAATTATTTTATTGGTAGTATTGAACGTTCCAGTTTCCATTATATATACACGTGTACCACGATGCATGGGCTGATCGTCTTGTGGGAGTATGATGTGTGTGTTGTGGGTGTGTCAGGAGGTAGTGATTGTGTGGTGATTGAATAGATGCATTGACGTGAACGATTGTATTGTGTCTCAGTGGGTGCAATATTGTGTGCTTTGAATGACGTGCTTTGTGGAACATATGTATGTATATAGGTATTCGTCGGAACGCGATTGTGGCCATTTTTTATGATAGTTTTAAATAAATGTATTTTTATTCTTGTAATTAAATATATGTCCTACCCTAGCAGCTGTTGTTTTGTGATTTTAAATTGATGATTGATACTATTTATATTTATGTCAGAATGTATATGTATGTATTTTTATACACAGGAACATGTTTAAAAAACAGTGTATACTGACCATGTCATCCTGTATAAATATGTTCAATAAATAAATAATTAAAAATAAATATGATTACAAAAATGTATGTATCATCAAAAGTACCATTGCATTTGATTCAGTTACTGTATGTAACATTCACCTTTGGATGTGCAAGTAATTGACAAAGTTTGAAGTCTTTCAAATGTGTCTTTAGAAAAATATGATATATAATGTATCACTCTGGCGTAACATTGACACGGTCTCAATGTCTCAACATTTGTTTTACCCTTACATTGAGAATTATTCAAAATTATTTTGTATACTGTTTACAAGCCATGCATTGTACCAAAATAAAGTTTAATTATGGTCAGTGGCTAAATAAAGCAGTAATCACAGATTTTGTAGATTTGACAAGGTGTCATAATTCAATGTTACGTCAGCACATGAAAAATAGACTCTCACATTTTCTGTTTTTTTCTGCTAGACATTTACTACCATACAAAGGTTTTTGTGTTGCAGTTTGTGCTTTTTAGATCATATATTAAGTTTTCACTGATACTTATTTTTGTATTCATAATGTCAAAAAATGAAGTGTAAAATTTTCATGTC